>JAQFZN010000526.1:0-27827 GCA_034687075.1 Geophilus carpophagus
TTCAATTGTTATTATTTAAAAAATGTAACTTAAAATATGTTTAAACAATGTATTTTTATCAAAATTTTATATGTATTAGCTGTAGATTTGCTGGAACCTGGTGTCCACAAAATTGTGTCCAGGAGGATACTTTATCTATTAAAACTTAACTTCCACATCAAGATGGGAAATGTGTCAGCTGTAAAATCAAAGATGGTTACTACCGAAATGATGTTATAGATTTTTTTTACTTTTTTTATGTTGGCTAAGTTACTCGTGCCCCAGTTCTTGATTTTGATTGCCATCTTTTGACAGCAATTGCGAGTTTTTATTTCACTATGATTCGAGCAAATTATGGTTACATCGTCGTCTTTATGTCAACAGTTCATAATTCTTTCCTTCTTGGCCTCGACCATATCAATTGATTTTTATTAGGCGCTTTATTTTTGATGACAGGCGTCTCAACATGTCGTTGAATTTAAGACGACGATTTATCTCGACACATTTGATTATCATTTCTCTTCTTGTATCATTAAAGTCACAGATTTAATCACGCGGTGTACATCATACCCGTTTTCCATTACATTATTTATCTTTACAAGCTTTGAAGCTTGTTTTTAACTCGCTACTTGCTTTAGATGATCTTTTTCCTTTTTTACGACATAGATAAAAGAAACTTCCCTTTCACTTCCTCTATTCGAGTCAAGAAACTGACCGCGATTGCATCTCCCAATAAAATGTAAAATCACACATTTCCATCTTGACAATTTTCTTAAAACAACCCCCATTTTAGTTTGCACTTTAATGGTTATTTTTATATGCCCCTTGATTTGATACTTGGTAATTAAACTGGTGGTTTGCACTATTATCTCACCTTTATTGCTTGATGGGAAAGGTGTTCATATTTCATTCGTCATAGCACGACGAGCATCAATAATTAAAGTTTAACTTTGCACCGACCTTTATCTATGGGTTTTATCAAACTGAAGCCAATGTGATATGATCAGCGTAAACATGAAGCGGAGAAATTAATGTCATGTGCCATATCAGTAGCGAGATTCATTTCCTAATGTCGATTTGTGGTTAGAGAGTTTTCGGGTTTGTGCCCTCCCTCATTTTCTTTTTACGATATTGAGAACATCTTTTGGCAGGTTTTCAAAAAACACAATCATTTTCTGTCTAATGTCAAGTGAGAGTGCGTCTGGGCTTGCGGGGGTGAGAGTTGTTAAAATTTGATTGCGTTTGCTGTGCGAGATATGACATGTGTGTGCTGTTCTAGCGAATGCCACGTGCTCTGACTTTGGATATCGATATTGACAATGACTGGTTGTGAGGAATTGGTTTTAAAATTCTATCGACGATTTTGTTTTCGTATAAAATCGAATTGGGTAAACAAATTTTCATTTTTAATAGTTTTATTTATGATACTCGAAATTGGATAAAATGTTGTCGTTAAAATATGTGTTTAACATAAAAAAGTTTTGATGGCGCTTTGGAAAATGTATTACAAAATGTCGTGACTTAAACGCCCTTAGAGAGAACATCAGTTGGGCTATTAATTGCTGGACCTCTCGAGTAATTAAGAGTATTGCGTGTTCTAATATGCACACATCGATAAAAGTTCATATCTCATGTTGAGGTATTGAATGGGAAAATCAATATGCGAGTAATAAATTAAAATCATTGATGGACACTTGACTCTGATGTATAATTAAGTTGAATTTAGTGTCCCTCTGTCAACTCTTTATGCTTTTTTCCTAGTGTGTGTATGTTTGTGATAACAGCTTGGCTGGTGGTCGAGTGGTCCGGGTTTTAAGTGACAATTTGTTGTCATGACAACCGTAGCTGAATAAATCGGATTTATAGTAAAGGTATGAAGCTATATGATTAACGACTAAACTGGACTCTTGCCAATATTTAGTGAACTAATTTTATTGGATTTTATTATTGATCCTAAAAATAAAATTTGCAAAAAAAATTTAATTGATTGTGCAGATTAATTTTACAAGTTTTAAGCAAGTTTTTCTATTGATTTTTCTGCCAATTTTCTATTTAGTCAAGCTGTTTGTTTTCGACGTAGCAAAAACGTCAGAGGTGTAATTGGTAAAGTTACGTCACTCTGAACTGTATATAAACGAGAAAGGATCTGTATTTTGTCACCAGGATTCTTCACTTGCAATAAATATGGCGAATGAATCAGGGAGAATTGAGTACGTCCTGAAAGCAAACTCAGAGCTTCGTTTCGAGTTAGAAGGAGAAAGTGTTTACTTAGAATTAAAAAACGGAATGGCAGAAGTGTTTGGAAGTGAAATTATAAAATTAAAAAAATACCTCTTTTTACCTGGAGCCAAAGTTGCTGTGTTTACATGGCACGGTTGCACACTTGAGATTACTGGTAAAACAGAAGTTTCGTACATTGCACAAGAAACGCCAATGGTTATGTATTTAAACACACACGCTGCGTTGGAACAACTTCGACAGAAAGCTGAAAAAAATGGCACTAGAGGACCAGTGTGTATGGTAGTTGGTCCTTCGGATGTTGGTAAAAGTACACTTTGTCGAATGCTTGCTAACTACGCAGTTCGAAGGAAAAGACAGCCGGTTTTGGTTGACTTAGACGTTGGCCAGGGTCATATTTCAGTACCTGGGGCTGTCGGTGCTCTTTTAGTTGAACGACTGTTTGATGTTGAGGGAGGATATTATCAACAAACAGAACCTTTAGTTTACCATTATGGATACAAAGATTTGGAAATTAACTTTTCATTGTATAAATTATTAATTTCTCGATTGTCCAAAGTTGTTTCGATGAGGCTGGAAAAGGATAGGAAGACAAATAATAGCGGAATAATTGTTAATACAAGCGGATTGGTAAAAGGATTTGGTTATCAAGCAATTACCTTTAGTGCACAAGCGTTTCAAGTTGATGTTGTTGTTGTATTGGGTCAAGAACGACTTTATAATGAATTAGTTAGGGATTTGCCATCATTTACGAAAATTCTTTTCTTACCTAAATCTGGGGGAGTTGTTGGGAGATCACAAGAAGTGCGAGATGATGCGAGAAATAGTCGAATACGGGAATATTTTTACGGATTTAAATCGCCCGTATATCCTCATTGTTTTGATGTAAATTTTAGCGATGTTAAGATTTTTAAAATTGACTCGGAAAATGATGAAACAAAAATGGTATCTCTTTCTTGTGGTCTTCAGTTATTACACCATTTATTTGCTGTTAGTAGTGCTTCATGTCTTGAAAAGGACCCAATTCAATCGAATATTGTTGGATATATTTGTGTGACTGCGGTTGATATGCAGAACAAGCGCTTGACAGTTTTATCACCTCAACGACATCCGTTACCGAAAAAAGTTTTAATTTTAAGTGATATTCAATTCATGGATTTACTTTAATATTATTTAATCTTTTTGTTTAGCTTAATTGACATTTTAATCTTGGAAGTTAATTGAATTTGATAAGAGTGGTGTGAAGTTACTCTTTTTCTTTTGTTTATTTTTTTAATTTTAAATACATCAAAGTGATATCTGATTAGATTTTTATTCCTTTCTGACAACATATTTAAATAAAATTGATCTGCAGACAGAAAATATTGTGTGTTTGCTAGACTTGTTTGCAAAGTCCCTCAAGAATTGATTATCATCGTCGGATGTATTAAAATGTCATGTTAGAGGCGTTGTAATTATCACTGGTATTATTTACAGCAGCCATGTTTAATGCTCGAAGCATGTAATATTCTACCAGTAATTTATCGCTCGCAGAGTTTGCAACAACAGCAAAGGGAGAATGTGTTATCAGTCTACCACTAACATAATCGAGTAAATGATTTCAACTTGCATTATATTAAATATTTAATGAAGAAAACATTTATTTTTGATACCAACCTTAGTTTTTTTTTAATGATCTCATGGAAAGTGCGGTTTTGCAATATTTTTTTTTCAACGTATAAGATGTTATGACATGATCCTTTAACATTTGTGTTTTTAATGCATTAATAAAATGTTGTTATGACATGAAATTAACCATGTTCTAAGATTATTTTATGTTATTCACAAAAAAGAAATAATTGAAAATGTGGTTTGATTACTTAATTGATTAATTGTAATTATCTAAATTGATTGACAATTGAAGTACTAATTAATTGATTTTTATTTTTATTTCTTACCAGGAGGTCCGTTTCAAAATCAACGATCCCAAAGCGCACATGAAAGGTGGCATCGTGTTAGAGAACACGGTGAGTGGCCCCTCAGGAGTTGAGCTGGAACTGGGCCTCAGCCGAGACTTGAACAAGTTATGCGGAATAGGCCCGAGCGATATAGACAAGTACTCTCGGGTCGTGTTTCCCGTATGTTTCGTTTGCTTCAATCTCATGTACTGGATCATTTACTTGCACATCAGTGACGTCCTCGTTGAAGACATTGTGCCCATCAGCACGGAATAAATATTTCAAAAATTAAAAAGAAGAAGAAGATACTCACAAATCAGCCACATCTTGCCTTTTCCGGTTAATCGAGATAAATCTGCAATAAAATAGGTTAATGAATGAAAAGTAAATTGAATAAGATAAATTTTAATACGAATTGAATGAAATTGTTTGAAATTTAGTATTTAATATTGATTTTTTTGGTAATTTTTATTTTTTTATGTACATGTAATGAAATGCAAAAATTATGTACCAATATTTGATGTCGTCATCTACAAGGCAAATGAAGTCATCTGTGAAAAAATCAACGGAAAATGAAGGTTAGATTTGTGCTTTGGCGTGTTTGGACTCGGTTATATGCAAGTGTCCAGTTTTAACATCTTTAGGATCTACTAAAATTATTTTTAAGTAAGAAAAACATGAAGCGTCTCTTGATATTGCGAAAAACGGGTTTTGAAACTCTTCGTTATTTACATTAACCTTATTGGGATAATTCGCAGTGTCTTATTGGAATAAAAAGTAATGGTATTGTGTCTGTTCTGACACTGCGAATTATTTATTTAATGCTAATGTTTGTAAAAAAAAAAATATTAAAAAAATAAAATAAATAAAAAAAAGAAACAAAATTTTTTTTCGTCCAGAAGCTTTGATAACTTGTGAATTTTAATTGAAATTTTCTGTTGTTGGAGTAATAACCTCAATGTGTTTTGGTTTGGTGTGTGTTTTTAATTTTCCAGTTCTGGTACTAACTTTTTAATTCTGTAATTGTTTTAATGTTAGAAAAACTACGCAATGAAATAAAAAAAAAATGCTTAGCATTAAATGGCGAAGCAAATTCATAGATCCAGATGCTGCATTTATAATACACTTTACGTAGTTGTTATACCGCTACTAAATCGTTATTTTATCAACGGTATGTGAACAATATCCGTAATGAGAAATATGAACAATTAATGAATAATTTCTTTCTTTTTATACCCAACTAAATGCATGATTACATTTTTGTTAAATTTACGATATCAAAAATTTCTTATAATCGATTCAAATTAATCACAAAAACGCCCACTTATAGTTCGAAATATGCACCCACTTTTATGTAGTCAAGTGATCAATTTATTCCAAGTAAACACTTATTTATTATAGGATATAATGAAAGTATAAAAACCTTAAAAAATTCTAATAAAACCAAACTAAAAAAGGGGGAAAGTTCAAAATACACTCAATTCCACTGCTATTGTAGCTCATAAGCAGTGGAACGATTGATCCATTTATTTGATTAATGGCTTTATTTTGATGCAGTGTATGTGTGTTTGTGTGTTCTGGGCCTAGAATTCAAAGTAATTATTTCATTTGCTCCGAATGATGCATCAGCTTAATTATTTTGGCTTGTATATTTCTAAAAAAATAACTATTTCTGTTGTATAATAGTTGTGCTAAATAACTTACAAACAAAAAGAATAATAATAATGTCAAGTGTGTAAACAAAAAATGATTGACATGTCCAAAAGAGCAGCTTTGAATATGTAATTTCCTATAAGATGAAAAAGAAGAAATACAACACTTGAAGTGTATGAATTTTTGTACGAATATATCCAATAACGTTGAGCCCTTTGGATAACTCAGATGTGCCTTTTACAAACTTTTATATTCCACTCATTTCTTCTTGAATAGAGAAGTTAAAAATCTGAATCATACAAGCACATATTTTGTTTTGATTTTTCATTTTGAAAAGTTGGTTAAAGTTCAATGAAATATTGAAAGATCACTGAATGAGAAATGTATAAAATGATTTTATGCATATTTAAGTGCAAAAAATATACTTTACTGAACATTTCGTTCAATTTTCATACAAAATTCTTTGTAGGCTTTTCAATTTTAATTAGCAAAGCTTTTTCTTGGCTCCATTTCTTATTTTGGCATAAAATCGTCCATCAAATGTGTTTGTTTCCTAATTAATTTCACACACACCTGTAAATAGATTTGTAAAAAAAAAATGTCTGTTTTAGTGATATTTGAATATTCTAATTACCAAATGCAGATGTTTAATGGTAAGAAGAAAAAGTTAGTGTAATTTTTTTAATTTAATTCTTTTGTTTATAAAAATAAATAAACATCAGTGAAATGAATTGATGTTTGATTGTGATGAAAATATTTGATGTTGTTATTTTAGACTAGTTGTTATAAATAATTTTAATGTATTTAAAACAATTGGATGTTTTTTATATATTTTATTTTTTATTTATTTAGGGTTGCGAATAGGATGTTAAATGTTTTCTGTTTCACAACTTGGAGTGAGTTTAACATTGCTGGTGTAGTGTAAAATGGTTAAAAAATATAATAATAACTAATTTAGGGTTGAGATTATTATTATTATTATTATTACCTATTTTTTATGATGTGACATTTCAATTTTTACTAAAAAAAATGGTGAAAATTATTTATGAAAATATTTTGTAATAAAAATTGAAATGTCTTGTAATTTAAAATTCAAATTTTTTTAATATTTAAAAACTGGCGACTTGCCCTGTGGGAAATAAAGGTACTACATAAATCCATGATGTGTAGACGGTTTAAGCATATATACGTAAAAAGGAATTATCACAAAGTACGATATGTTATGTTAATTACCAAATTTGGTGCGTTTGATAATCAGGAAGTGCTAACTGACATGTTCATGAACTTTAAGTACAATCTCTAGGGCTGTGGTTAGTCAAACTAATTCTACTAAGAAAGAAAATTAAACAAAACACTAACTATATAACTTTGTAAGTGTGGATTGTTTTAATTATAAGTTGAAACTCTTTAAAGCCCTTACACATTTCATTTAGTTTTCTTTTTTAATTACCAACATTGTGCACCTTTAATTTTAGCTGTTTGATACTAATTCTTAATATAACCCACCCTAAATTTATGAATAAAAAAAGAAAAAAAATTGTTTTAAGAAAATATGTCGTTGTATTTATTACACAAAAATTTTTTTTTTCAGTAACAATTAACACTATTAACAATTTTAACTAAACTTCTTCCCATGCTGAATTTAGGTAAGTTAGTACTGAAAAGGCATTTGAATTATTTCAAGAGTCATAGTGTTAGATTGTTATTTAATAAACTGGAAAAGTTTTTTGTTTTGAAATATTCAGGATAGTGCTATAAATCAAAATCATTTAGTAAGTTGTTTAGATTTTAAATTTAATCATTTATCAAAATAACTCATGATTAGGTTAAATTACAATAAATTTATAGATTTTTAAAAGTAATTTCTTAGTTAAAGAATACAGTTTAATGTCGATTTTAAATGCCTTTTTATCATATGAAAGACAATTTATTTTTTCTAGTTTTAGATTTTTTTTCTTAGATGATCTATGACAGAAAGAATATATTCATAAATTCGGAATACGCGTGAATTTTTAAATGACAATTTATTACGACACCACACTTTGAACACCGGATGATACTGTCAAAGAGCATTTCTGAAGTGGAGTTAGTTTTAGCTTACATGAAGCTGAGTTTGATATAAGGGTTTGGTTATTGAGTGCCATCCTCATCGATTTTATGACTTGGAAGGAAGCGACACATTAGACGCAAACGTTGTTTCCGACTGAGCTTCTGCTTTTGACAATTTATTGTGCGCTTTGCTCTTGACTGTCAGCCAGCCAGAGGTCAGGTGTGAATCTGAGTTTAATAAGATGGTTTCGCACTCGATGACGTCAATAGAGCAACTCGATGCGTTCGTCTCGTGTTTTATGTGCCCGCATAATAAGCTCCAAGTTTGCATAATTCGGTTTCTTTTCATTAATGGGTGTAACGAGCAAGAAATCCAATTTCATCTTTGAATACGAATGCAATACGGTTATTGCACATTCTTTTAAAATTGTTCAACTTGATGAGTGGCAATACATCCAGCACTCTTACTTCCTCGGGCGATGCACCATGCTGGCGATGGAATAGTTTCTTCGTATTCGTATCAAAGTTTATTATGAGGGTGATTTTAGGTATTGATCCAACATGGAGGAAAGTTAAGGTAAAAAGTGCTTTTGCTATTAAAACACAAGGAAATGTAAGGTTGTGTAATATCTAGAGAAATCCAGGTCACAATGAATATGATCATTATACAACGTTATGCGGGGAAAACAACTTCTAAAAGCACCCCTTAATTTTCATTCTTCTTAGTCATTAAATGAATATGTTTTTATTATTAAACAGTCTTTAATTTTTTTTGTAATGGGTAGTATTATGAAAGGTTACTGAAATTTATTTGAGGTTGGTTTCTCCTCTTTAAATTTTTTTTAAAGTAATTTTTAGGAGTTACTTTAAATAGAATTTAATTAACGGTTGTATTAAAGGGTTTGGTAATAGAATGTAATATTTAGTATAGCTTACTGGATTTAGTTTATTAGTTCGAAAGCCTTTAAATATTGAATTGTATTTATTATTTGAAAAGTGATGGTGAAATTCAGTTTAGTTTTTAATGAGTAATATTTAAAATTTTGCTTTTTTTAAATGTTTTATTTTTTTCTGCAACTTTTTTTAATTGCATTTCTTAAGCCAGATTTATTTTAAGAAAATTCATCGAATAAATCTGGCTTAGGAATTCCAATAGAAATAATGAATTTGAGCAATTTTATTTGTATTTTTTTAATTGTGTTTGTTTTTCTAATGTATTTTTTTATTTTTAAGCTTTTCAAAGCGCTTTGTCAACAAGATGAACATTCTGTGCACATGAGTGATCTATTATTCGAAATCCGTGATCTGTTGGTTGACTGAAGCAGAAATTCTTTAAATTCCTTGATTACAGTTCATTGACAACAACTGTAAGTACAAATTTAATTTCTCCCTAATTTTCAAATTATTCTTAACCACATATAATGTATATAATTTCGATTCTTCATTTAGCTGTAGTTTGTTAGTTCAGGGAGCGCTTTTTATTTTGAATCCATTCACATCAACACAAAAAAGTGTCAGAGAGGAGAAATTCTCCATAGCAACAGTTTCTTTGCTGCTATTCACCGTTGATGGCAAGGTGCCAGCCCACTTCACTCTCTAGAGGGTCTCTGAAATCCTCATCTGTTTTCCTGTAAAACACAAACACAGAAGTGCACGAAGGAAGAAGGGGAACCACAGTGCAAAATAAGGAAGACAGATGTGTGAAGAACATTGCTGAGTAATCACACGAAATCGAACATTCTTTCTCCTACTTGCTTCTTTTTGTAATGTTGAATTTGAAATACTTTTCACATTGTTTTTCAGATTGAACGACCGATTCTGAATGCACGTTTACAGCTTTTTTGTTTGCAGAGGAGTTTCTTTAATGATGGCAATAAATATGGGTTTGGATTCGAGTCACGGGAACTTGCAACTCCTCTCAATCTTGTTGGGACTAATGGATTGAGCTATGCATGCATGTGAATGTTGCTTACTTGTTTTAATAAATGGCGAAAAGCGGGTTGTTGAGGGCGAAGGGAAAAATGAGATGCTCAACTTGTTAATTCTGTAGGGGATAATGTTGGTGAATTACTCAATAAACACACTTAGTTGCAAAATGGAGTATCAGCAACGCTAATTTATTAACAAGTTTTTCATGTGAACTGCGTAAACTTTTCATGTGTCGCATCACATTTTCTTTGTGTAATTAGCACTTATATTTCATGTTTCCAAAGTGTATAATTAAACCATACTCCTATAACATTAAAATTTAACTTTTTTTAGGTTACGTTAAGATGAGGTGTATTTATTAGATAACTTCAAGACCCTGCTACCTTATTATTAGAGTATAAATTTTTATATTTTGATGTTATAAATTTTAATGTTTATTATTATTAATTCCCAGGCACCATAAATTTCCCCAGGGACATGGGACGAACTTTAGGGAGTTTGTTGGAGCTGAGTGAAGACCCTGTCGCGTAAAACGATTCATTTTGTTGTCATATTTCGACAGTAAATTGAATGTTGCGTTCAATTTGTCCGTTGTAATTACAATTTGCAGAGGTCGAGTCGTAGTTGTGTTGACAAGTTACTCTCATTAGAGTTAAACTCCCCTTCTTTCGTGAAAAAACTCTTCCCAAGGCCCCCTTAAACCTCTCGAGAAGATTAAGGGGAATAAAAAAAAATTGGTATAGATACAACGGACTAGGCAGTAATTTTCCTCTTTCAAATTGGGTGGCAATCCCTCGAGTGACCCAAAAAGCTCTGCCCGTTGATTGGCTTCAGTGAGTCGCTCTTGTCGACCGAGGATTTGAGCATGTCTTAGCAACGTCAACCCTTTCGTTTTAATTACAAGCGACCACTGAGGAATATAAGGGGACGGATTGTCGTGAAATAAAGTGGCCTTAACCCTTTGCTAAATGCGAAAACTCGAGACGGCTAATCAGCAAAGTTGCACTTCATTTGCACATCCAATTACGTTGCCGTTTGAAAGAGTTTTAATGCAACGGTTTGCTTCTGCCTTGAAATAAAGGATAATTATAATCATCCAGTGATTTTTTTTACGTTATGTTACGTGACAAGTGTGTGTAAATCTGCAGGAGCGATGGTTCAGTGAAGCGAATATGCACGTGTTTGGCAGAATATTTGCTTTTCATGCGAATAATTGTGAAGTTAATGGTAAATTTATATTTACGAGATATGCACTCTGCTTCGTTTAACCTTTTTTTATTTAAATTTGATCTCTCGTTTAATCACAGTCGTATTTAGACTGTGATTAATGTATATTTTGCAGAGAGTAAATTATCGACGTGTTGTTTAATATTTACAAATGAGTTGCAATAATTTGAACTTCGCTTTTCATTGCGATCGTTAGGTGCGATTTATTATTCTTTTCCACTCCCCAGAGATAGTAGTATAATTTTTCAATTTTGTTTTATGGAGCTTTTGCTGTATATGCAAATGAAGGGTGCGATTTGTTTACATGTGAATTGAATTGAGTTCAGTCATGAATTTTTCGAATTTGTTGTTGAAAAAATGAATTGAAGTTTTTTTTTTATGGGATTGATTATGTATTTTTCTAATTTTTACTAATAATAGGTTATGAGTGCGCATAAAATTTGGGCGTGACTAGTTTAATTTGAAATGACACAATATAGCGAGTTGGTGGTTGTGAAGGGAATGAGTGATGACATTGGTCTTAATGTGAGACATGGTTGAGTTGGTCCATCAGAAATGTAATGGTTTTTGTGTTTTTGTTCTTCGTTTCATCCTTTTGTTTGTGTGATGAAGACGAATGGGAGTTAAGTTGATGTTAAAACATTTATTAGCTACGAAAAAGGTTGGTTATCTATTTTTTTAATGATATATATGTAGTACTTGACATGAAAAAATTATGGCTTATTAGTTTAGCTCAGCTTGAAAGAATTTGGTATGAATAAAATGCTCTGATTGGTGTATGGATTGAAATACATCTGTTTTGTCTGCTTGGTTTTAATGTAATCTTTGTTTAATTGGTCTTAAAAAAAGATGGATTTCATCTTTTGAAATAATTAAAAATTGATTTGGGGCTTATGAATTTTTTTAGATGAGTTATTATGGAAAGAAATATATTTTTATATTTTTATTTTAAAAAATTAAATATTGCGACACATAGAACTGCTAAATGTGTTAGTACGTCAATTTCCAATGGGAAAATTACATATCTTTTATACAAGCTTGGGACTTTCCCTTATTTGCTGCCGTTGCAAGGTCGCATTAAGTTGTTTGTGTTGCCTCAACGATTTGGCCTAGAAATGGCCCTGAAATGAAATTACGCTTAACAACGTTATCAAAAGTTATTTAAAAGTATCGCTTTTTATTGGGGATTTGTTACAACTTATAAACGTCATCATAAACACCAAACTATATATATCAACAGCTTTCTGTCAACATGGTGTTGTCGATCACTTCTCGTAATTTCCCGTCAGTTAATCACAAGTTTATAACAGGGGAATTAGGTCTTGACGTCACTGCACTACTTCCTCCGCAATTCCTGGTAGGAGATAGTTCAATTTAATCCAGTTCCTCGTATTTTCTGTGGTATTTCCGATTTCAAATCGTTTTATAAATACAGTTACATTGAAAACAAGAAATATGAAAAGTCAAATGAAATCTGACAAACTTAAATCTCGGCGACATTCAAGCTTTAGTACACCGAAGAAAGCCCGATGTTCAAGTGTTTGTACACCGAAGAAGACTTTGAAGCTGGAACGAGAAAAGAATAAGTTTTGTTTGAATATTAATGAGGCGAGGAACAGAAAGTTTCATAAGATATTTAAGCAAGTGCCAACGGACGAGAAAATTATAAATTATTTTTCTTGTGCGTTTTTGACGGACATATTGTTGCAAGGTCATTTATATGTGACCAATAATTATTTTGGATTTTATTCAAATGTATTTGGACATATTACGAAGATTCTAATACCACTTGAGAATGTTTTGAATATAAGCAAAGAAAGGACAGCTAAGATTATTCCAAATGCTGTTGGGATTGAAACTGAAGGGAAGAAATATGTTTTTGGTTCACTTTTGTCACGAAGCACAACGTTTCTGTTGATGACCACAGTATGGAATAATTTTAAAGAAACTGCCAATACTGATTTAGAATCTGTTTCTAGTGATAACGATACGGAAATTTACTTTAGCCCACTAATAATTATGCATGAAGATGCAAATGATGCTGATTGGTCGGTTTGTTCGGATGAGTTGGAATTAAAAGTACCATGTGAGAATATTGTAAAACCAAAAATTTCTAAAAGTTTTCCACTTGAAAAGATTCAAAACTTTACTTCAAAATTGCTCGATTTATCTCAATCTACCATTTTATTATATATTGCAACTGGTTTGTTAGTTATTTTATTATTTTCTGCTGCCGTTTTGATCTATCGAGCGAACTATTTATTTGATAAAATTGCTTTGTGCAACGGTAAAAACGAAATGGATTTAAAATTTCATTTTTTTCAAGACATTTTAAATGCACAGCATGAATTACGTGATAATTATACAACTGCACAAACTTCACTTATGCTTAAAATGCAGCGATTGATCGAAGCTCATCGATCGTTACAGACTCTGTTTTTAGACATAAGAAAATAATTTTTTATTATATAACCATTTTATACTTTAACTTTATTTTTATCTAATCAATGAAAATAAATAATTTGTCTTGTAAACATTTTAAATTATGAAATTTCTTTATAATAAAAGTAGTCAAATGTTTGTCTCGAAATAGAAAACAAATATACTTCAGTTTCATTCTTACCTATTTATTTTTGTTTAAAGTGGCCATTCCTTTTGACTAAAATATATGAGAGAGCCAAACAGACACAGAAACTAATTCTGTACTTCTATCTACGCGATAGTGGACCATTGTCAGTGACCCATTCGTTTGGTCCGAGACAGATTGCAGGAACTTCTTGAAACGATAATTGCGGCCATTGTCAGGAATCCCACCTCAGCTTGTAAATTGATTCCCTTTATAACAAAGACAATGGGCAACTTAAGATATTCTTAGAATAAAATTTTTTTAATTACTTATTTTTTCATAATATTATTTTATCAGGTAAGATCTTAAAGAGTTTGTTGAATTCAGCATTCTTAATGCATTTTGTAACGCGAAACGAGCGTGTTTTCATAAAAGATTGCTTGATGTTGTCGTGATAAATGGTACACAGCGGTCGGGGGGTGCGAATAGTGCAACGGAGAAAATTGGATCTCAGGTGGCGGTCACCAAAACTCGTATCGTGACACCTTATGTACAGACCCGTGAGATTTGGATGAGACAAGAGGGAAAACAGATCCTTTCCGCCGAAACAAATAATACATCTTGTTTACTATCATGGCTTGAGTGATCTTTGTTTTCTTGATACAATCCCCAAAGATTTTTCTTTCAACTTTTTTGGACTTTTTTCAAACTTTGGTTTCAGACTCGCAACATTATTTTTATCATTCGTATTATAATTTTGTTTATTTATTGAATCAAGTGAAGTGAAGGGAATTGAAGTAAATGTATGCTAGAATTGAAAAAATATGTAAATATTGTAGAATTTATTTGAACTGTACATCTTTAAGTTTGAAATAGAAAATGCGTGTAGTTTTGGGTATTTTCAGATGAGTAAAAAAAAGTTAGAAGAAAGAATGTGAGATTTCTTATTGTATGCACGAGTAGGTCTTGGCACGTGATAAAAGCTGAAGGCACGTTAAATGAGATTGACAAAATGGCAAGAAAAGGTTGTGATTCAAGCAACTGGTTGTATTAAAGAAATGCTGCTAGTTTATTTAGTTTGCGACGCTTGAAATTTTTACAAGTGTCTTGAAAAGAGAGGATTGTTGTAGTTGATGAATGATTTACTCGGATGCATCAGTTGATTGTGTTGTTTCTTAAGGGATGTAAAAAGTGGAAGCACACTCGTTTCTTTTTGTTTTACAACCTTTTCACTCAGGTTGATTAAAATGCTAGCATTAGTGGCATGTGTACAAGTACATGCTCGTTATACTTGCGTCTTTGAATTAAAAGAAGTTAATTAAAGCCCAACTGCACTTTTTTTCAATTAACTTTTTCATTTATTCGTTTGTTTTGATTTTTTTTTTATTTTCCCATCAGAACATTTGATTAACTTTTTTTAAGGTGTTGAAATAGGAATATTTAGTTTGAAAAAGTCTAAATTTAGAATTTGTTGAAAATATTTTCTTTTTAAAGTGGAACTGATTTGATGGTTCACGTCTTGTGCATGTCGTTCTAATGAGCCATGAGGGGGCATGACGATAGAAAAACATGTCACCATGGAAACCCTCTTGTGAAATTACGTGAGTGTTTACTGGTCGAAATGCAAAACATTGACTGATCATTAAACTTAGTGCTATGGAGGGCGAAGAGAATTGATAAGAATGCATTCTTTACCATGCTGCTTTGACTTTTCTTATTAATTCGAAATTAAAGTCCACTTTTTCTTTAAAAAAAAAAAATAATAATGTTTACAAGAGTTTTTTATAGTATAATTTAAAGTTTCTTAAATGTCCAATTGTTTGGAATCCAACTGAGAGGCCAAGTTTGAAGTTTTTTTCAAGGATTCCATCGCAGTAGGGGTCGAATTAAGAGAGAAATGGAGCAAAATAAATACAAACTTGGATTAAAGTTCCTTTTTTTAAATTAGGGCCAGTACTAAATAAATAAGAAATGACCAGTTTAGGTTTTGCCTTTCCTTTTGACCTTAAGAAGTTTGATAGTTACAGACACAGAAGAGAAAGATAGGGTTGTTAAATTATGTAGTGATGTGGGTGCCAAAGTTGAGATTGTACTCCCAACATATGATGACCGTAATACAGTCTTAAATATTTAGAATCGAGATGTAAATTTAATGAAGAAAATGATAAATGTTTTTGGTTTTTTCTTTTCGGATGTTTCTGTTTCTGTGGTGTAATAATAGTTACATAAAATAGTTTTTACTGCGAGAAGTTAGTAGGTTTACACATAAATATTTAAGACACAAACTCGCCTCATACACTCACTAAAAATCCATTAGGTGTATTGACCTCCACTGCTCCACCATCTTTTACACCCCACAATGTAACGAGCACGGATTTCAAGTCGGAATGTCTTTTAGCAAATCCCAAGAGTCTACGTTGGTTGAATTTGTAACTTGGATCTATCTCCTCTTCTTTTTTTTTGATTTTACTTATGTTAGGTGGGGGAATGAATGTATATTTATGTTAGTTTTCGATTTTATGCCAAAGTTTATGGATTTTTTTTTTTGTTGGAGTTTAGTGATTTGTTTGGAATTGTCTATTCTTCTTCTATAATAAGTTTAGAGAATGACTTGGATGTTTTAGGTGAAGACAATGTTTTCCTTTTCCATCAAGCCCACAGGGTTGTGGCCAGAAGATGTTTGTTAGTTCCATTATAGTAATGTAATGGGATTCCTGCGTCTTAAGGTCATTGGACCGGGAGTTGTGGTCATTATTTGCACTACCTGTGGCTGGAAAGCTTTAAGAAATTTTTTTGGTTTTGTTATTCAATTATTGATTTTTTTTTTTTTTTTGTAAATTTAATTTTCTAACATTTCTTCTTGTGAAATTGAGGTGAAGTTAAAATACGAAAAAATATATAAATTTTCAATTTTTGATTTTATTACAACTCTGAAAAATTTCTCATTAAATCAATACCTAGAAAGATCTCTGTGATTAGATTGTGAAGAGTGGCAAGGAAATCCTAAAGTTTTTTCCTTATCTAATGACATTTCCATGCAAAGGTCATTTTACTGATCAATCCACACGGTGAATGGAAGTTTAGCCATTATGCATGCTCTGCATATTAACGACCCTTTCCACCTCTAATCAACTCAATGGATCGCTGTCGAAAACAGGTGCATCAACCACTAACTGTGATTGCATTCGATTCAAGATGTTACCTTAATAACTCGATGCAACAACTACCTTAACAAACGATATCTTTTTTATATCTCACACTTGAAGCAAAGCTTTATTTTCTATTTACAATTAAATGATAATTTTAATTTTTATTTATTTATTTATTTTATATACTTTTTTTTAATTTTTTCCAGTTTTCCCGTTATCGAACACAAAGACAAATTGGATAAAGGTGCCAACGGTTAGTAAACCACGAACTAACCACGTCAGCAGCAGGCGTTTTATAGTATCGTCTTGGAGCTCGTTGACTATAATTTTGTTCTTTCACCGGCAGCATGTTTTCTGCTCTGTTGACTATAAGGCCATAAATATCCAATTAAAGAAGCATAAAGGAATCCAAAGTTTTTTTTATCTGAGATAATAAGTAGGGGTAGATTCAAGGGAATCGATAATGGGTTGTGGTAGAAAATAAAGGTATTTAATTATATTGAAGCATGTAATGAAATAAGAATTTTGTTTATTATTTGTGTTTGTTGTGTATTCTCATTAGCTTTTGTAGGAATTTTTGCTGTCTGATTTTTTTAAGTTTACTGAATTGATGTTTTATTTAATGGTTATTTCTGGGTTTTTATTTGAGGATTAAAAGAAATTGAGCAATAACTAATCATTTAAAATCGTATTAAAGCTTTTATTAAAGTGGGGAATGTGATTAGATTTAAAGTGTAACGATTTTTTTAATGTTTTGATTTTTATTATGTGTAATATGGGGGAAAGATGAAGAGTTAAAGTTATTAAAATTCAACATATTTTTTTTAGGTATATTTGTTTGTCTTTAAATTTTCTTGTTTTGATTTCATAATTGAGTTTATGCTTTTTATCACTAGAGTGCTCAACAGACTTCACTTTTCGACTGATTATGTATGGTGAAATGTGGTTCCGGGTCCAGGAAAATAGAGAAAAATTGTTTGGATGAATCTATCCATGAATCTATCACTCATGAATATTTCTACACGAACCCCGATTAATCACTACCGAGTGTTTATCCGGTAATATTATGTTCGTCAGGTTATCGCTTTAGTAAATTTTTGACACATGCTAAAATGAGTATTAATTCGCGCATTATATTTCAGATATTCAATAAACAATCTAAGTTTATTAAAGATGTCTTACACAACTACAGTGAACTTGAAGATAAAATCGCCGGTCAAGATTGAAGATTGCACGATAAGATGGCTTTTTAAATTTGCAAATCTGTGATTTCTGTCACCGATTATAACTAAATGTGTCAATTTAGTGGTTAAAGAATTTTCTAGATGCACTTACACTAAAAAATAGTACAGATCTGTACGAGAATTTTTGATTAACTGCATTATTTTTATTATTTATTTTTATGGTTTTTTGATTAAAACAAAATGATTAAGTTCGTAAAATGATGTGAAAGAGTGTACAATGTGATTTCACTGTAAATTTTAGTTTATTTGTTTTATTTTATTACGTTTTTAAAGGTTACATTGAACATTTGAATTTTTAAAATATTCTTTCTTAAACTTCGCATTTGTTACATTCTGAACATGCTTCAGAATAAATTGATATTTCTCTGAGAGTAGAACAGAAAATTTAAGGAAAGTATAATGTCTTAAATATTTGTCCTTTTAAGTATAATATCTACTTTCAAAAATTAAGCATTGATAATGGAAAACTAATAATTATTTTGCTTTTTTACTTTTTATTCATATTATTTTACATCTATTATACACATAAAAAGATTTAAGCGAAGCTAAATGGTCAATGGTACATTCAGTGAGATTTAATGTATATTTTGCACAGAGTAAATTTTCGACTTGTTTAATATTTACAAATGAATTGCAATAATTTGAACTGCACTTTTCATTGCGATTATTCATTGCGATTATTCATTGCGATTATTCATTGCGATTATTCATTGCGATTATTCATTGCGACTCCCCAGAGATAATAGTATAATTTTTCAATTTTGTTTTATGGAGCTTTTGCTATACATGCACATGAAGGATGCGATTTGTTAACATGTGAATTAAATTGAGTTCAGTCATGTCATCTATTGTGGTACTCGTAATAACAGTGTTGTTAGATTTTAATTTTTTATTAATTCTGCTGAAAGTAACGGATTGAAGCAATTATTAGTAAGAAATGGATTTATTTTGTATTTCGTGCAAACTATAAAGCGATTTCTTTCATTACAGCTAACATCACCAGAGGGCACTCAAACAATTTTTTTTTTTTCGTTCAATCTAAGGTTAGGCGGAAAATTAGTTACAATTCAGCTACTAGAGGGATTTATGACGTAGAAAAACCACGCTTTATGGTAAAATACATGTGTGTTGTCTACGTCACAACTCCGTAAGCAACAAAACCGCCCAGCGTTGTCAGCAAGTCTCGTTCAACCTTGCTTTCAATCAACCAATCAGAGACTAATTCTAGCTTCAGCGACCAAATTTGAAAAAGTTGAATTACCGTGTCAGTTTTCTTTCTACCAATTTAATCTCTTCCTATAAACTTGGAATTTTAATTCCGGAATTTAATTGTAAGTACTTTTAGAAGTTTAGTATATGTTTCTAAGTTAGAATTAACTTTACTTAGGTGATTTAGATCTTGATAATTTGATATTAATGGATGGAAAAGTTATACCTGTAAAGGTAGCTCTTCGTAGCCGGCCCTTATTATGTAAAGAAGTCGCTGAAGGTTGTGATGTTTGCATGAGATTTATTGATAATGAGCCTCAAGTCGTTCTTGGTACCGACAAAGCATATACGTTTGATTTTACTTATCATCCGAATGTAAATCAACAAGTTGTGTACGATGAAGTAGTCAAACCGTTGGTGGAATCTATTTTTAAAGGTAATTTATTTCTTTATTTTCATTATTATTATTATTAATATATTAATTTAATTTATTTTAATTATTAGGCTATAATGCGACAGTATTAGCTTATGGGCAAACTGGATCTGGAAAAACCTATTCTATGGGAACTGTATTTGACTCGCAGAATGATGAAAATAATGAGAATATTGGAATAATCCCTAGGGCAGTTAAAGACATTTTTACAGGGATTCAAAGCCGTAATAATAAACAATTTGTGGTTAAAATCACATTTCTAGAGGTTAGTATATGAAATGTTTTTATTATTATTATTATTCAAATGTTAATAATAAATTTCAGATATATAAAGAAGAGATTTTAGATTTATTAGCAAATGGAAAGAAGAATAGAGATGATATAGCTATACGTGAAGATTATAATGGAGAATTGAAAATTACAAATTTAACTGAAATTACGGTTGCTAGTGTGAAAGAAACTTTCGCGTGTTTGGAACAAGGATCTTCTTCACGATCTACCGGAGCAACGGCTATGAATAAACAATCAAGTAGATCGCATGCTGTTTTTACAATACACATCGAACAAAAAGATGGGTAATAAATCATTTTTAAAATTTTAAATACGTATTAGGTTTCAAGAATTCATAATATTTTTATAGTGATTTGTGTACAACATCAAAATTTCATTTGGTGGACTTAGCAGGATCCGAACGTGTTAAGAAAACTCAAGCTCAAGGCGAAAGATTTAAAGAAGGTAAATAAATAAAATCTCTAGATAATTTTATTTTAAAATACATTGAATTATGTTGAGCAGGTGTTAATATAAATCGTGGATTGCTTGCATTGGGTAATGTAATTAGTGCGTTGTGCGAAGGAAAAAATAGAAGTCATGTTCCTTATCGTGATTCAAAGCTTACTCGACTATTGCAGGGTAAGTTGAAATGAAAATAACTTCTTTTTATTTTATTTACATTTATTATGTTATTAATTTTATGTAGATTCTCTTGGTGGAAACAGTCATACAGCTATGATTGCTTGTGTTAGTCCTGCTGATTCAAATTTTGAGGAAACATTAAACACTTTGCGATATGCGGACCGTGCTAGAAAAATAAAAAATAAGCCAATTATTAACACTGATCCGCAACAAGCAGAAATAGGCAGATTGAAGCAACTCATTCAGCAGCTTCAAATGCAGTCCGAACCTACAGAAATTGATCATATTGCATGCAAAGAAAAAGAGAAAGCAAAAGATACTGAGATTCATCGACTAACGAAAGAATTGCAAAAGGCATTAACACAAACTACAAAGATGTATGAAAAGGCAATTTTTGCTGAGACTGCTCGAGACAGGTTAAACAAAAAACTTACAGAATTATCTGAAAAAACAGGGTAGGTATTTTATTTTTTAAGTTGTTTACAATCAAATAAAATTATTTATTTCAGGATAACGGTCGATTTGTTGAACCAATCGATGAACATGAGTTTCACAGCTGAATTGAGAGATCAACTTGATGCTATGAAAGAGGTTCATGACAAAGTTATTGACATCCAATTGGATCAAAATAATGATAACGAAGAAACCAAGATTTTCAATGCCTCAGATTCCGATGAGCAAGAAGATGAAAATATAAACACAGGCGAAGATACGCCACGTGGTGCATACGCTAAGGAGCATACGATGAAGCAAGCAGAAATGAATAGAGAATTGACCAATTTAAATCGAGCTTTAGCACTGAAAGAAGATCTCGTTTCTAAGCTAAAGTTGAGTGAAACCGAGTATGATTTGATGAAAAAGCAATATGAAGAGGATATAGAAAAAATGCAAATTCAGATTAAAGAGCTGCAAAAGCAAAAGGAAGCTGTTTTGAAAAATCCTTCTAGGTAATTAATAAAATTAAATGTAGCAACAAATATAATTATTTTATTAAATATTTAACTGTTTTCATGTAGAATTGGTGATCAGTCATCAAAGAGAGTTCAAGAACTGGAAAATGAAATTGGCATTTTGAGAAAGAAGATCAACGAGCAATCAAAACTGCAGAGATTAAAAGAACAGAGCGACGAAAAAGTGAAGAAATTACATGATGAAATTCAAAACATGAAACAAACTCGGGTGAAATTAATCCGTCAAATGCGACAAGATGCAGATAAATTTAGACAGTGGAGACAAACAAAGGATCGTGAAGTGGCTCGTCTCAAACAGCAAGATCGCAGAAGGCAATTTGAATTTGTTCGCATGGAACAAACTCATAGTAAACAACAAAATGTTATGAGACGAAAAATGGAAGAAGCTGTTGCAGCTAATAAACGGTTGAAGGATGCATTGGCTTTACGTAAGTCTGTTGCAGACAAACGTTTTGATAGTGGCAGAGAGCAGAAACATGTTGCTAAAATCCAAGCTTGGATCAAAAGGGAACTCGAACTCATTGCTAGCGCAAAAGAAGCTAAATATTGTTTACAAAGTTTAATGGATGATCGAAAAGCAATAGCAGAGGAGCTAAACGATCTCCGAACAAGACTTGAAATTGAAGAACCACCTAGCAAGAAATTCTTGGGAGAGGCATCAAATGCATCCGGCGATGAATTTAAATTGATCACTGAACGAATACCTATTTTGGAAAAAGATCAAGAATTAAGAAATGTTCAGATTTCTGATTTGCAACAAAAATTAGTTGATGCCGATCAAGAAGAAAAACGAGATAAATGGGAAATTATTCAAAATATGGGTGATGCGAAACAAGTGATGACGTGGATGTTTAACGAGGTATGATTTAAATTATTTAATTCAGTTTGTAATTGTAATTTAATAATGTTTGTTACACAGGCGACAAATTTTAAAATGGAAGCTGCCATAACCGCTAATGATCAAAAAGAGTTGACTGCAAATTTAGAAGAGTCGAGAAAGATAAACTCAGAGTTAAGACTTGAAGTGAATAAAATGGAAAATGAAAATAAAAGAATGAAACAGAAGCATGAAGAAGATTTATTGAGAATTGCACGTGAAAATGAAGAAAAAGTAATTAAGAAATAAATAGGAATGAATCGTAATACTGATAGTATATTTTCAGGTTATATTCCTTCTGAAACAATTGCCTAAAATTAGAGAGGAAGACACTTGTAATGCAAGTTGCATTGAAAGTTCTATGCGAGAACGTCTTGAATTTCAAGAAAAAGAAATTGCGAATCTTAGTGGAATTTATGACGAATTTCAGAAGAAAGCTGATGAAGTTGAAAATTTGAAACGAGAGTTGATGCTTGTTCGCCGCAATGGAAAAGGTCCATATATGCCTCAGCTTTGTGATTTTTCTGGTTCTCCTGCATTTCGCGACATTACTCTTGATGTCAAAAAGGTTAGTAATTAATTAAAATAATAACTTCATTCTGATTGTTTCTGTTATTTAGAAGAAGCAAAGTGTTAAGAAATCACCTGTTCCAAAAAGTCAGAGAACACTTTTTAATTTGGATGAAGATGACGAGGAAGATGAGGATTTAGAATTTAGTGATACTGATGATAGTGACGATCCTGATTGGAGATTAACTCCAATGGTGACAAAACCTAATCAGATCGATTCTTTTGAAAATAGGAGTAAGATTAAACCAAAAGTATGTTTGTATTAAAATTTTTTATTTTTGATTTTCTTTATTTGTCATAAGTCATTAACATATTTCTTTTTTATTTTTAATTTTTTAGAGATCATCAGACTCGAAATGCAATTGTAAAGGTGACTGCCGAACTCAAAGATGTAGCTGTAAAAAAGGAGCACGTTCATGCTCTAGGACTTGTGGCTGCAGTTTAATGTGTGTTAATCGTGATGTAGAAAATTTAGATTGTGCTGATGGACAGGTAATTAAAGGAATTATAATATTGTTTTTTTTTAAATGATATATTAATATTTTGCTTATATTTTTTTGTTTAGGAAAAAAGTTTGAATAAAACCTTTACTTCGTCTACATCAAAGTTTGGATTTCCAGTTCTCAGCGAAAACAACCGGTTACAAACCGACTGGTGATTTAATTTTTCTAGATCACTTTTCTAGATAATTAACTCATTTTATATAGGCAAAACGAATCATCAGAGGAATTCTTTCTTCAAAAAAAATCGCAGATAAGAAAACGAAGTCGATTATTCAACAATAAAGAAGATTTCATTGATAGTGATTGATCAAATGTGCTAAGATAATTAATTTTTAATATTAATTTTAATTAATAAGATTATTGAATTAAATTAACCAGTGGAAAAATTATTTCTTTAATTTCACTAATTAATGAAATGTGTGTTAGTATTTTTACTCTTAGATTACTTAATTGTATTTTTTAATAAATTTTTTTAATAAACTAAATTAGATACTGATGAATCTAAAGTGATATTTTATTGTCACTAATATATAATGAAGAATTAATGAACTAAAATAAGTTAAGATTGATGTTAGTTTAGAAAAAGTAATAGCAATTAAAATCATATATCATTAGCCGAAATATATTTATTTTTGCAAGAATGATCGTGGGGTCTAGTAGCAATTATAAAAGGTGATTCTCCAGTTTGACAAAAGATGTCTCTTGTTGATACAACGCTGGAACAAGAACATTGATGGCATGGATTTTGAACAGTTGATAAGAGTGAAAGGATTTTCCCTTTGAATACTGCAGAATTATGATTTCAATAATTATTTTAGTAATGAAATCTCATTTTAAATAATTGAATGGCTACGTTTACTTGGCGCTTAGTTTGAAAGTAATATGATAACTGGTTATTGTTTAAGGAATATTTTTGTCCTTTAATATGATTTCAAAACCAATAATACAGTTTCTTGTGGATTCATTGCTTTTATTTTAATTCTTTATTTGTGCTCATTGAAACTACAAGAGCAAATAGAAAAAATTAGATTTTACAGTTTACCGACAGGTGTCTCTCAAAACATCAGAACCATGAGCGGAGGTTTAAATGTTATGGTCAAGGTATATCTATTATACCGAGAAGTCCGAATTATCATTGCCTTGTTAATTTACATGCTCGGGCAATGATAATTCCGACTTTCAGGCTTTTTTCAGAGCAGAGTTATACAAATTTGTGTAAAACTTGAATTATAAAATTGTCTACATTTCCATAGCTATGTATGATGAAAAGATGGAAAATATAATAATCAAATGTTGTAAAATAGTCTGTCAAACATGTAGTAAACTGCTTTTTTATTTATAGAAGCAGAAATATACATGTAAAGAATTTAAATGTTGTAAATTTACTGCAAATTCAATAATAGTTCTGCATAACGAAGCCGTATGATGCTGCCGTTTAGTGGCAATGACGTGGAAGCTTAAGCTTACATGTTTTTGTCACTAAGCGGCAGCGCTTGTTATCGAAGAAGAAGCGACATGACAGGATACGATATTCGTCCATGGTGATATCAGAATTCTGATGATAATTATACGGGTAATGAAAGAAATGACATTGAGAAACCATAAATACCATCTTCTTTTGTTGATTTATTTATTTTGCCAACTTAGTGGTAGCATAGATTTATATAATAACAACACAACATGAAATTCGAATTACCGTTGTTTTTCTTCAGACTTTCTGATTTTCATCTTACCTGAGTACATTGGTATTGTTTTCAGATACATAAAACTAACTGATTTCACAAAAATCCAATTATTTAGTAAGAAAAAAATTATTTTCCAGTTTCAATTTTACTATAAATATTAATTCTTTAAAATCTTTATTTCTTGCTTGATTTTTTTCAATAAAGATCTTTTTCAAACTGTATAACACATGCTGAACTCATTTTTTTTTACTTAAAAATGGAAAAAAATTAAGAAATAAAATAATTTTTTTATTAATTTTACCCTTCAATCAGAAAATTAAAGGATTAAAGAATAGGGACAAAGAATTAACTCCCTTTTTCTGAGAACATCACAGCATTACATACAAGATTTATGCCTATAATGCTTCAATATCTTTTTGATGACTATAAACGAAAGTCCTTTTCCCATTGAACAATTTCTTCATTAACAGCTTCACCTTGTTTATGCTTAGTTGACCCCACAAATCGAAGCTGTTAATTGTTTAAGTCACCATTGGCACAGTCATTTGTTCAGTCCTGTTGAGAGTAAATGATGTCAGAAAATGTCTGTTCATTTGTATTAGTGATGTTTATTTAGAGATGTATACTGACGTCATTCTCTTACTCGTGCTGTATCTATGTGATCTGCTTCCTTATTTTAAATACGAACAATATTTTGTGAATAAATTGAACTTTTATATATTAGACGAACACATGAACAATCCATCTAAGCAATGGCGCAAGTTAATCAACAAGTTGAATTACAGAAATTACTGGAACGACAAAAACTCGCTCAAAAAAAAGAACAAATTATAAAGGTTAGAATAATATTTTTTGAAAGAAATTGAGAGAAATTAATTATTTCTTGTTTTATTTAGGATGGAATAAATAAATTAAATGCAACTTATACTAACCCTAATTTTACTAGTCGTGATTGGTAAATTTAAAAATTTAAAAATCCGAATATTTAGTATTAGTTATTATCGTTAATATTATATTATTTGACTTTGTTTTCAGTTATGATATTACTCCGGAAGTTAAAAAACCGATCCCACTTAAAGATCTTAATAATTATGATATCGCAGAGCTACTTTCAGAAGATTCTACAGATGATGAAAGCAATCCTCGAAAACATACACCAGAATATGCTCAATGTATTATTCATTTAATATTTACAAAATTCTTGATTTCATTTAAATAAATTTAATTATTTTTTTAAATTCAGGTCATGCTTTATGGCAAACAGTATTGCATCAATGTCGCCAACTAAATCTTGAGCCACCAGATTTACGAAAGATATTTCGATCTGACGTTGTAAGTCTTAACTTGTTTGCTTCTTTTGTAATCTAAATCACATATATTACTGTTTTATTTAGGCAAACGAATTAAAATTATGCACAGAACAGAAAACCAAGTTCTATAAAACTCCCGATAAATTATTTGAGGGTACTAGTGATGCTTATGCTAAAGCAGTGAATATTTTTGCACGGTAAGTTTTAAATTTGTTATTTTATACCGCCCGTTTTTATTTACTTAAAATTAAATTTTTGTTTATAAAAATATAGTCCTAACTCATTTGCTTATCTGAAAACACGATCAGCAATCAAAAGAAAAACTGTAGTTATAGACTTATCAGAAGAAAATAAAGAAAATGGAAATTGGAATAATCTGTGATATAAAAGTGCCTTATGTAACATGTAATTGTAACTCGAAAGTAACCATTCTCTTATCAGCATTAGCAGATGGCAGAAGATTGAAACCAGTGGTGATTTTTAGAAGTCAAGATTTGCTGCCTTCCATTAAAATTCATTTAGATGTTTGTATTCTCGTGAACAACAACGAATATCCAGGCGCAGCAGAGATTTTATATTTGCTCAAACATTGTCTTGAATAAATATTTAAACAAATTATACTTTTAAATAGGATATCCATATTTATTTATGAAAATATATGAAATCCATAACAACAACAATAACCATAGTAGTAATAATAATAGTAAACAAAAAAATCAATTAAGTAAAATAAATAATCCAAAATACCCAATCCAAAATTCAAAATCAAAAATCCAAAAATGAAAATTGAAAATCCAAAATCCAAAATCAAAAATCCAAAAATGAAAATTGAAAATTGAAAATCTAAAATCCAAAATTGAAAATGAAAATTGAAAATCCAAAATCCAAAATCAAAAATCCAAAATTGAAAATTAAAAATCCAAAAATGAAAATTGAAAAATGAAAATTGAAAATCCAAAATCCAAAATTGAAAATCCAAAACTAAAAATTGAAAATTAAAAAATAAAAATCCAAAATTGAAAATTGAAAATTGAAAATCTAAAATCCAAAATCCAAAATCCAAAAATGAAAATTGAAAATCCAAAATCCAAAATCCAAAATCCAAAAATGAAAATTGAAAAATGAAAATTGAAAATCCAAAATCAAAAATCAAAAATCCAAAATTGAAAATTGAAAATTGAAAATCTAAAATCCAAAATCAAAAATCCAAAAATGAAAATTGAAAATTGAAAATTAAAAAATAAAAATCCAAAATTGAAAATTGAAAATTGAGAATCCAAAATTGAAAATTGAAAATTGAAAATTGAAAATTGAAAATTGAAAATCCAAAATCCAAAATTGAAAATTGAAAATCCAAAATCCAAAATCCAAAAATGAAAATCT
>JAQFZN010000527.1:0-27794 GCA_034687075.1 Geophilus carpophagus
TCATAACAATCATTATATAATCATTAATAATACAAGAACACTTTTATAATAATGTCTTAAATCCTAAATCCCCACAGGGATTTTTCCAGATAATCCTGCAAATCCATCATGGCCTTCAATTATATGTTCCTAAATTGTTGATGATGGTGTTTGAGCATTAACACACTCATTTGTTTGTTTAGTAACTGGTTTAACAGCAGGTAAGCTTGATTCTATGATAATGGAATATGGCATTAATGGTTTGTTTACAGAATTTTGGAATAAATTGTGATTCTGATGCTGATTGTGATGTTGGTTTAATGGTATTCCAGATAAAGGTGCTGAGTTTAAAGATGACCATTGATTTGATGAAATTGGAATATTTGGTAGTTCTTGATTGCTGGGAACAAGTTGAAGAATGTTTACTGATGAGATTAAGACTCCAGCAAGTTGTTGGAGCTTTGCCTGAGCTGCTGCTGATGGTGCAATTGTGTAATGAGGTTTCATTGGTGAATGCGTGATTGTTATTTGGTGAGTGGTTGGAATGTGAAATGGGTTGTCTGTTGGTAAAGGATTTGAGTAATTTGATTTTTTTAAGTTCAAGATTGGTAAATTTGGTTTTGGTAAGTTCAAGATTGGTAAATTTCTTTTTGCTAAGTTCAAGATTGGTAAATTTGGCTGTAGTAAATTTAAATTACATAAATTTAGATTTGGTGAATTTAAATTAAATAAATTTGGTTTTTTAAAAGATTTGGGAAGTCTGAACTTGGTAAAGGATTGGAGAAATTTAGATTTGGTAAATTTGATAAGATTGGTTGATTTTGTTGTGGTAAATTTGATAAGATTGGTTGATTTTGTTGTGGTAAATTTGATAAGATTGGTTGATTTTGTTGTGGTATATTTGAGTTTGCATTTGATTCATTTAGAATTGGTAAATTTGATAAGATTGGTTGATTTTGTTGTGGTAAATTTGAGTTTGCATTTGATTCATTTAGAATTGGTAAATTTGATATGTGATTTGAATTTAAAGAAATTTGAGCTTTTTCAGATGATGTTAATACCCCAACATGTTGTTGTACAAGTTGAATGCTGTTATTCATTTGCTCTTTTCCATTATTAGCAACAACTAACCATATTGGTATGTCTGAATTACTTTTTTGTGGTTGGCCTGTAGGACCGTTAATATTAGATTGCCATAACTTAGTCCAATAATTCTTCAAAGTCGGCACAATGCACATTAAAGTGCCATTGGTGTGATAAACTGATGAAATAAGGATTGATGAAATAAGGATTAATGCAATAGCTACAAAAGAAATCTGAAAAATAAAAATATAATTTGAAACAAATTAACAAAATAATTTAAAAATTTAAGAAATTAAGAAAACTAAATTTAACTCTTGCACTAAGTTGTCATCTTTATGGCTATGGCTGAAAAGAAATGAGAAAATGTGATGAGACAGCGGTAGTTTATAGAGGAAAGAAAATCACTTTTTTTCAAGCCAGCCAATCGTTAGTTGATTTCCTTCTCTTTAACCCTCTTTTACCTTTTGTCTATTTAAAGCCTATACCTTTAAATCTATAAATGGGGTATTTTTCGGCCAAAAATGCAAATAATTGCAACAAATACCTTTAAGTGTTAAATAAAACAGTAGACATTACTGACCAAGAGAAGAAATTTTAAACATTTTAAATATTTTAAATAAAATATTTTTGGTTATGTTTTTGAAATCAGTTTATAATAATTAAGTTTTCATTTTTTTTATTACGAGTAATACATTTTACATTTATTAAGTAAAAAAAAAATAAATACACATTTATTTTACCCTCCCTTTAACAGGATCATTAAAGATCACAAATTGAACTACAAAAATTCACAGAAAATTATTTTTTCTTCCAAACTTAAAAAATTTTCCATTTTAAATAGATAAGAAAACAAATTCCAAATATAATTTGGAAAGCATTATATGCAAGACATTTCAAATAGCATTTCACTGATACAAATAACTACTTTTTAAAAAGAATCACCAATCTGAATCCATCACAAAAAAATAAATAAGCTTGTGCTACTTCAAAATAAACTAAAAATTAAGTACAACTGGTTCAACTATTATAATTTACTGTTATCCATGTAAAAGCAAAATAAGTTTATTAAGAAAAAATTTCAAATTTTAAGCAAGAAAATCTACTATCAGTAGCTACATTCCCAAAGTCATTTTAGAGAGATGATGTCACTTCCTATAAAAAATTATTTTAAAAAGCTAAACCGTTAAAATGTATAACAGACTCCCACTGACTGTTTAAAAAACGGAAAAAGAAACTTCAGTTTTCAACGTATTTGGCAGCCATTTTTATAGTTAGGTCGAGCCATGATTTGCTTTAATAGTAGCAAATAATAAGCAAACATTATTCTAACAAATAAAATTCTACTACTGTAGTTAGTAACTAACAACTTTAGACATTTAATTTTATCAAAAATTTTAACAAATTGAAATTGAAATTTAAAACGAATGGAGATACTGAGAAGAGTTAAAATGATTATAACTAAACTAAAACGATTAAAACATTTTAGTTTGGGAATGTAACTAGTATTTCTTAATTCCGTTTTTCTAACAGACTGGACAGCAAAATTATTTGTTGTACTATAATTTTATTCACATATTAAAATAATCTGGTTTATTTTATTTTTGTTTTCTAAATATTATGATACTAATCTCAACTTAAATTATTATGTCAAAACATTTATATTATAGAGTTTGCGAATAATCACAAGCATTTGTAAACAAATATTGATATTGTTATTTATATCCATGTAAATGATCAATCCAATTTCAAGAAAAAGCAATATTGAACTCGTCCTTCAGGCCATCTTTATTAAACACTTTATCAGTCAGAGGCAACGAGTTTTGAAAATCAGTGGGGGTGCTTTAACTAAAAAATACAACAAATTTTAGAATTTTCCTTTTACATCTTTTCCCTTTCTTCTATTTCATTACTTTTTCCCCTTTTTGGAGGGTGCTGAGCACCCCCACAAAAATTCTGGAGTGCTCGAGCACTCGAGCACCCACAGAATCAGCGCCCCTGTTATCAGTCGTAAATTAATAAATGAGTGAACTGGTTTTTCCAAAATGAAACAAGCCCCTAACAACTTTTTTTATTTTAAATTTTTTTAAGAAAAAAAATTCGAGTTTAAACTTTAATAAAAAAATTTCCATAAACACACTATTATACAAATAATAGAGAGATTACAGCACTTGACTTCAGTTAGCCATAATAGTTTCGTATTCATTGATGAGTGAATTAGAATTACTTTTCCGGACTAATTAGATCTGAATTAGTACTAAAAAAAATTCCAGTTTACCGTATCAATTTAAATGAACCAATATGGCTGACTTAGTCATATGCTCTAAAACTGTATACGACACTACAATAAATAATGAATAAGGAAAGAAATTTTCAGACATCCTGATTGGATTAATGAGCACCAATTTTCTACATGAATTTCATTTTAAACATTTTAAGCCATACAAAACATTTGGGATTTACTGATTTGACATGTTTTGATTAATCAAAAATGTACAAAATGATGTTCAATGTTTAATAATAAATTAAAATGATTTATAATTAAAATAACAATTCAGAGGCCAGATTCACTAAACAATCGTTAGGTGAAAATTTATAATTAAAACCAATCATTGTTTTTTAATGCGATTTTGATGCTGTAACAATCAAATTTTGTCCTTGTCCGTATTTAACAACAAATCAAACCCACTTGTTAGTAAACGACATCATTCGCTAACAATTGTTTGTTTAGTGAATTTTTTTAACCACCATCCCCAAAATGAGCTTTTTAACACCCAAATATGCTCCCAAAAGTGGGCTTTTTACACCCTGAATCCAACCCAGTTACAGTCCTGAAATTCCTTTTCCTGAGAATGAGTCACTAAATTTAAGAAAAAATTAAAAACTAAAAAATTATGCATAAATTGCAGCACATTTCATAATTATGCTACTTTGTTTTCGAAAAATTCTATAAGGCACACTAAATATTTGAAAAAGCTATAAATTATAAACCCATATTTACTCAATTTAAAATCAGCCAAAAACTTGCAGATCTGTATTATTGCTATTACTTCATTCTATTTGAGACTGAGAAATAATAAGTACTCGACAATTTATAATATTCTAATATTCTAACACCTTGTAAAAGCAATTAAAAGTGTACAAGTAATTGGCTTATTATGCTGTCTGACTGAATTTAATTTTCTATCGCTGTAAGAACATAATCCTGTTACTGTAGCAAATTGGCTTTCTTTTTCATCACAAACCAGACAATTTTCTGTTCAAGTAAATATGTTTTTGTTGCATTAATTCTCGTGATTTTCTAAAACTCAACATTATGCAACAACTCTATCTCTCAAATATCAAAAATTATACAAAATCTAATTATTATGCCTTCGTATTAGATTCGGAAACTCTCATATTTCCCATCAATCTGTCTCAAACGAAGATAAACATCAGTACCAATTCCTTGCATCGTTTCCAAAGACACCTGTCCACCTAAATAATCAGCATAAGCTTGTGAAGTTGGCAGTCCAAATCCAAATCTAAAAATATAATTATAATTTCAATTAATATATGTCAAATTATAAAAATAAAAAAATTATACCCATGCATAGGACCAGCTGGACCATCGTTATTCGAGTCCATCATAGTTCCAAAAAGTCCACCATCAATTCTGTGATCAGTGCAACTTCCAGCTGTCGTGAAATGATAATTCATCACAGATTTGACTAATTGATGAGCAATTCCACCACCACGATCTGAGATTCTACAATTACAAATTGAAAAAAATTAAATAAAATATTGATGTGCATAAAAATAACACAAAAATTAACCTTATTATAAAATCAACGTCATTATTTGCAATAGTTATAGTCACAGGTGGCAGAGCACTTTCAGGACTATCTAAATGACTTTCAATAGTGGCTCTATTAAATTAAAATAAAAAATAAAATATTAAACAATAACATAATTAGATACTATAGAAACATTAGTAACAAATTTTTTTGTGATGAATGTTTGCAATTTACAAATCTTTCATATAAAAATAAATTGTTACGAATGTTTGCATAGTGTCTATTACAACCCTTTTATGTATTTCACATTGCATATTAATTCAATATTTTTACCTCACAGCATTTTTCAATAGTTCTGGTAAAATGTAATCCAAAGGTAATTGTATGTATGGAATGGCAGTATTAACGTGTCCAGTAAGACGAAATGGTGGTGATTTTCCATATTTATGCATCGATATTTCTCTGTGGAAAAATTGAGTAACAATAAAGATTAGGTATGAGATTTTAAAATTGCTTTGTTTCTGCATGTCTGTTGGGAATAAATGTTCTCAGCATCAGTCTGCATCATCTGCAAATGTGTTACTTACATTCAATAATGGATGACCCAGGGAACCATTTTTGAACCGCCTGTAAATGTCTTTAAATTTATAAACAAAAAAAAATTTAATAAAACTAGAATTTCTTCAAACATCTTCAATTTGCATACACGCTCTCGATACACTCATTTGCTTGACCACTGATCAGAGAATGTATTCTGAAATGATATGAAATATTGACAGAAAAAAATTCATTAGTAAATTTTTTGCCAAATCTGTATGTCAATAAATTCAACTGAATTTTTTTTAAATAAAAAAGACTCAATCCTTGTTTACACATTCACGACAGTCATAACTATAAAGTATTTTCAAAATGTATTAACTATCAATTCAATTACATGGGAATTTATTACCTCACAAAATCTGTCCATTTTTCAATCACATCTTTCAATTTCATTGATACATTAATAATTCCAACATGATGTGGCTAAATAAATAATTAAAATTACTAAAATTGATTTTAATTCTGTAAGAGTATTTTTTTTAAAAAAAAATTATTTACACTTTCTTCACTTAAAGCCAAATGGTGCTCAGCCAACATTCGAAGACCGAGTCTCGATGTTAAAGTTCGATCTAAAAAGTTTTTCACTAAATCTTCTTGCTACATAAAAAATAATAAATTTTAAAAATTAGAAAATAAAAATCACAATGTATAAAATATACTTTAATATGTCTTCGGCAATCCTTAAATCCTTCTGCTAATTGTGTAACAACATGTTTGTGACTGTCCAATAATTCTGTCAAAAGTTGTGAAAATTTTTGTTCCATTTCAAAATTCGTGATCTTCAAAGTAAAATAAATATTAAATTGTAAGTTTAAAAAAATAAAATAAGGAATAATATATTACCATTGGAAATTCGGATAATATATGAAATGAACGGATATAATTTTCGTGCTGAAAATAAATTATCAAATTTTAAAAATTACAATCTGTTTTCAGATATAAAAAAATACATACAACTGCCAAAATTGTAGGGTTACATCCAACTATAAACGGCAAATTTCGAAATCCAACAATTCGATGTGCAATGCGAACTGGAAGCTCTTTTTGCAAATATTGAGCACTTCGCTAAAATAAATTTAAAAAATTCAAACGTGTTTAAACTTTTCTTAATTAAGAATTAAAAACTCAAAAAAGGGTTTTGAGGTTGTATAAACTTGTCATTACTGAAATAACGTGATGATTGAATGCACACATGCAAGCATCAATTACATATCAAACAGTTATTTATTCAAACTGAACCTTCTAACTCAGACTTACTTATCATTTGAATGATCAAACTAATGATTAAATATACCTACTAATTCCATGAGATTAAGTTGTCATAAGTGACACGCTTTAGCTGAATTTAAGATTTAAATAGAAGACTTTTTGAATTTATGTAAATTTATAATGATTAATTTTCAAACATGGCGTAAATTTCAAATAATAATGAACGACTTTACGCCTGCATCTAAATGTGATTTAGAGTTAACTTACAAGAATATGATTCCGATCTGGGCTTTTCCCTGAGTACAAAATTGTTGCTGGTGTCAATCTGACGGAAGGCTAAAAATAAAAATAATAAATGAATAAATTATAGTTAATCTGAAAGTCAATGACTCAAAATAAGGCTTTAAAAAATTGCTTTTTCTTTTCATTAATTAAATTTTTTATAATTGCAATATTTTTAATCAATTATTTGAAATATTTTATTATTATCCACGTTATTTTCGGTTCATTTTTTAAAATTCTTATGGTGTTTTATTTTTATTCATTTCAGTTGTATTTAACTTCGAATTGTTTATATTTTTTGTTGTTTTTATCATTCATTTCTTTTCTATTCTTATAAAATATTCAACTTCCTATTAAGTTAATTTGAAAAAATGAACAATGAACTAACGAATTATTTTTAAAAAATATGTACAGTAAAAATTTCCTTGAGCTTTTATCACCATGTTTTTTTAGTCCAAGAACACCAACACCTACGAATCGTTCACCTTTGGACTTTAATCTCATTTACTGCGCTTTGTTAATCACTCTTAACATTTTATTTAAAATTATATATAAATAAAATTTAAAATAAATAAATAAATAAATAACATTTTCTATTATTTATCTCACACTTCAATTTCACTTTCTCTTAATAACTCAATCGTTCGTAATTTTACACGTATCTGGCTGGCACTCAAAAAAATCCTAAAATTAACCAAAAACAAATTCACATGTGATATATTTTAAATAAACTTACATAATTTTCTTTCTATATTTACACAGTTACTAATGAAAATTTCCAATAAACCCAAACAAACACTTACTTTGGCTGCAGCTACGTCTATAGTGCTTTGATTATAGTAAGATGTGACAGTTTTGGAACGTTCTCTGGCATTTTGGTTATATTCAACTTGATTAGACATTTGTGAAACATTTCGTATAGCAACGATGTATTGTCCAATGCCAAAATTTCCCTTCACTAATTTCTGCACGGATGAAGCCATTATCGGATTCTTTAAAATAAGGAAAATATAAATCCTTTTATTTATTTTTGCGGTTAAGAATCGTTATTTATTAAGATATTTGCTCACCCTCATTCGATTGCAATCAAATTTCTCAACTAAGTACCTCCTTTAGAGAATGTTTTTCCAACTTTTCCAGTTGCATTGGAAATGTTTTCTAGGTCAATATCGGTAACCCACCACTTAATTTTGTTATGTTCATTCGCTGAGCACGTGAACCGAGTTCAGTTGTTCCTGATATCGAGGTGATGTCATTTGGGATCTTCAAGTTAGATATTTCTAGTCTAAAATGTGATACATGATGACGTAATATTTGTCCAAGCAGTTTAGTCTTTTTATGACTAGTTATCATTGGCTCAAATGTATTTGACGTCATATATTATCCCAAATTCTATTAGTAAATGATATTTTTAACTGGAATATTGAAAATTTAAGAACACGAAGTGCTAAAAATCGCCATAAATATCTTTCACTAACTCAATTTTATGAAAATTTATTTTCGATAACACCAAATTTATGCGTTTTTGAAAAGTGTTGGCAATTAGCATTTTGAGATAACTTCATTATGAGTGTTTTTTAAGTTCATTCATTATGATTTCACAAATGCGCAGAACTGATTATTTTTTGTTTCTGCGATGGATTCCCAGCAACTGCGTTTTGTTTTTTTTTTAGTTGTGGTTTAATATATTAGATGGCAGCACAAGTCAATACAATACAATTCGATAATTGTTGCATAATATAATTATACAAAAAAATTACAACAATAGAATATTGTTTCATAAAAACTGTTCTATTTTTCAACTTTCCTAAAAAAGTAGTTAAATATGAGTAAACCGATTCCTGGAGTACACCTTAATCCTGAAAGACACAATAACAACTGTGGAGGATGCGGTGATTAAACAGATTATCTGTGAATTAAAATTAAAATTTATTTCAATAAAATTTTATTAAATAAATATTTAGGCCGTCCGGTTCCTGCGGTGTGTCCTTACTGCCAAACTTGTCATTGTTCCATCAACTGTAGTATTGTAACTGCTGGAAATACGTCAAAAAAATATTGGGTCAACGCTGATAAACATGAGTACATTTAAAAGGATTTTTTTTTTATTTAACCTAAATTTTATTCTTGATAAACTGTTGTTACAGATGGATAGGAATATTAGCAATAGCTCTTTGCATTTTATTGACTTTAGTTGTAGTTACATTAATTATTTGTGTTTGGTACTACAGTGATCGTTGGGCAGGTTAGTAGGAAAAATTTAATTTAATTTTTCTGATTTTCGCACATTTTTAATTGAAAAATTAGGGACAAAAGGATCTTCCAATGCAGAAGAGTCAAATGATAATAACCAAGAAGGTACGAAGGAAAATAAAGTTTCGGCTGTTGATTCAGAACCTAAATCTAAAAGTAATTTTGCTATACTATATTTTACATAAGAAATAGTAAATTTATTTATTTATTTTATTTTAGATGAAGATTTTGAGTATAATGATTATAAGTATGCTAGATAACGGTGTATCGTATGTGAAATAGTTTTTACATTTTTAGTTCATAATGTATATGTAAATAGTAGACACTGCAAAATTTCGTAACGAATGTTTTTTGTTACGTGTGAGATTTACAAAACTTTAATATAAAAAGATACGTTACATGTTTTAAAACGCCATTTTTTTTCAACGATAGATCGGTGAAGTTTTTATAGTTTCTATTTTTAAAAATTAAGTTCATCCACGTCAGTTCTGAATCTGATAAAGATGGAAGAATTTAAATTTAATTATTTGTTGAATGTCTACATTAAAATACATACGTTATCGGAATATAGAAAATGTGGTAAAAAGCAATCATGGTGATGTTCGTTTAGCAGTGTAAGCCAGCCCATTTTCATTAGCAGCTGGCTGACCACAATTTTTAAATTTGGGGGCGGCTGACATTTTAGTCCAAAATTCGCGCGGCGACTGGGCTGAGCCGCACCGGCGCACATCCAAGGTTTGTTTATACCGCCGTTGCTATCACGTTTTAGAAATTTCCAGATATTCCTCTTCTATTCTCCCAAGATGGCTTGGACAGTGTGGCACGAATCATAGAAGCAATATATACTTTCGTGATTCATAACTTGCAAACGAAATTTTGCACTGTCTAGTCACTATCAATGTCAATTGTAACGTCGAATGAAATGTAGCATTGATCTATTGATGTACTTGCAGATGAATAGAAATTAATGCTGAACTAGATTAGGAAAAACAACATAGTATTTTTATTGACATCAAATTGATTACAGTACGTAATAATTTATTTAGATAAGAAATTTGAAAACTGACAGTTGGAATCAATCCAAAAAGCGCTAGCTAAAAAAATTATTTCTTTACTTTCAACATAAAAGCAAATTATTTTCAAGTTTTTATTTCGCCAAAAATTTAGATTTCTAATTACATAAACTCTGGTTTTAGCGAGATGACGTCACTTGTTTTAAAAATTCGCAAAACGATAAAAGAAACGAACTTTTCAGCTTATTATAGTTAAATCTGTTTGCCAATAACAGTAGCAAATAAGCCAAAATTATTCAAACAAATAAAATTCTACTACTGCAGTTAGTAATTAACAACTTTAGACATTAAATTAGTAATTTCTTTTATTTCATTTTATCATTTATTTATTGGCTTGACAAACATCTTATGCCGTACAATGTAAATTCATTTACATCACAATTTGATTTGTTTTTTGTTTACATATTTTTCCATCACTTTAAATCATCCACAAAAAGAATTGAAATGTAATCAAAAACTGTACACTTTTCCAACTAAATAAAGCCAACTTGTTCTCCCTAAGCCAACCGTTGTCCGACGATACTCGGCTTGCTAAATCGATTCCCGCCATCTGGCAACGCTTCGATGACCCTCCTGTTTCTGCGACCTTTCCGAGAACTAAATCCGCTTGAGCATGTTGGCAGCCGCCCTCTATCGTACGTTGGCTACAAAATTGAGTGGCTCATCAACTAAACTCGTGATAAGACTGCATGAAACGCTGCTAAGCGATTGGCTCATTTTAAATATGGAGTACAAGCAAAAAATCTGTCTATAAATAAGCTTATTGTTGACGTCCTGATAAGCAGTTGAAATTAGGCTTGGCAAAGAAATTTGAAATCTCAGCGAAGCATTCGAGTGTAATTATTTTTTTTATCATTGATAAAGATAACGGCACTCGTCATCTGTAATTTTCAATTTTCAAATAAACATCATAAAATATTTTTATAGTAAAAAAAGAATTTTTGAAACTCCCCGATTACCATTAGATGGCAATAGACAAATGATAAATACAATTTTTTCACTTTTTTCGTGAAAACATTTCAATATGGCGGCCTTTCTATCTGAAGTTCTGAACAAGTTAATTCTGACATAAAGTTCCTTGAAAAGCTCACTTGAATAGTATTTTTTTCTTTTATGTGAACATGAACCATACAACAGTTTGTTTTTGGATCGGTTTACAAGTCACGTAATTCGGTGGGTTACCGAGCGTGTGAAGTCTGCAGGTGGAGTTTGGTGGGACCAATGTCCAGTAGTTAAATTTACTCGGAGTTTTGTTTCGTTTTAACTTTCGGCTAGCTTTTCAGGTTTGTCTTCTCGCATTGTAACTGTAAAAGAATTTTAAAAATATTATTTAAAAATAAAAATAAAAAATTTTAATGTGAAGATAATTTATTTATTTAATATTTAATATATTTAAAAACCACTAATTTTATTTCATATGTAGTCATTAATCTTCAAATTTTCTGAAGAAAATCAATTTTTTATACTGTAATAAGCCGGGAAATTTAGAAATTTTAATGCAATCCTAATTTTGCCTGCAACGAATTGGAAGACACCATCATAACAACTTCACCAACCTCCAGCTGCATCCCCTAAGTCACCAGAAAGAAAAAAAAACAAATTTTTCGAAAAAGATTTGCTTTATGTTATTTTTAGATTGTTATCACTTCTTTTAAACAAATTCATCATGAAAATACTTGCTGCTTATTTTTGAAATCATAAGACGTAAGACATTAATATTTTTGATATAAAAATAAATAAATAACTCCATTTACTTACAGTTAATTATATTTAATTAGAAAATCCTTATCATTCGTATAGCTATACTACAAATGCAATATGTAAAATATAAACTTAAGAGTCGTTATGTTCTGTCGCATAGTTATAGCAGGGACATCTGTTGTCAGTCGATGCATAGCGGCACCTGCAAAAAGAAGAGATTCTGCTCTTGAAAAAAAAACGACAGAACCAAAAAATCTGCAAACTCATAAATCCTACCTCGTTTCGCTCATCGCAATTCCTTTTCATTCATCACAAGCTCAAGGAGCCGAGTGCCGACCCCGCAGAGCGCGTGTCTTGCCGGCGGGAAGCCGCCTCAACCATTCTGCTGTGCTTGACCGGTGATGCGTGCAAAACCATGCGGACGAACGACGCGTTTTTCACGGCTAGTTGCTGCTTGCATCGCCGTGCTCCGCCTCTCGAGTTTACGATGGCTGAAAATTATCCCAAAAAGAAAAAATAGAAATAAATTTAAAAGAAAAAGAAAAAGTTTTGTCTTGTTTATTTCATGTCTTACGATTGAAGCATGAAAGTAATAAATGACAGGGGAGGTTTTGAGAGTATTTTTTGAGAGTATTCCAAGACTTGATAAAAAAATAAATTGAATCTATAAATTAAAATTATGTATTTATTATTTCTTTACTGTTTTATATTTTATATTTTAATTTATTTTTTATTTAGTTACATTTGTAACATCACATTCGGTAACTGTTGAATCGCATCATGTATCCATTGAAGTCTTTCCTCTGTTTAGTTTAGTGAGTGATTAAATATTTGTTCTAGAAGCAGAGTTACTCTTTAGTTTGTCAGTTGCGAACGTTGTTGCTATTCTGTTTAAATGTTTAACAAGTTACCCATGTTTGGAAACCCTTTCTACCCTTCAGTGAGAATCATGTTTACGATTAACCAACTGTTAAATAATAATAAAATGAAGAAATGTTTGAATAAAATTAACGGTAGTTTTTAAATTTTTAAATTTTTATGATTAAATAATATAAAATTAAAAATCACTATTATTCATCCACAAGTTGATAATTATTCACAATTACCCAATAAATTATCTTCTTAATTGATAATCTCATTTACATATTCACTTGGAGTTAAATCCTTTCCTCACAGGATTGTGAATTTATAAAGAAGGGGATGATGTTGGACGTCTTTCATAAAAATTTAAATTATAATACGATGCAGGTGTGTTTTTCAAAAGCTAACTGCAATAGCATCATCAAATTTTAAAGTGAATCCAGCTGGGTGATTAAAGCGGTTGGTATTCACTTAACAAATTATAAATCCTTGACTGCTCATGTCATGTTTTGATACACATATTTGAAATAAATAAAGAAAAAAGAAATAAAATAGCAATGACAAGTGAAGAGTAAAAAATGTTTTATATAAAAAAAAGAGATGCAAATTGGTGTGATACTGTTGCCAGGGTTTATTTTAGTAAACAATTTGCTTGAAGTGTTTTAAATCAAGCTATGTCTCGGACATGTCGCATTCAATGAGTCAGTTTTGCATCACAACTCGAAGCCAATTACTCGAATTTTGCACGAATGTGCTTAAAAAATGCCATAAGCCCTCTCTAAGCCTGCAACGCGAGTTATGACGAGCGGCTGTTTGTTGTCAAACACAAAAATGATTGATGATTTTAAATTTCGTGTTTTTATTTATTTTATTTATTTTATTTAATGTCAAATATGAAAATATTTAATTAATAAAATATTAAAATTTTCAAAATATTTAATTTATTGTTTATTCACTGCAAAAACAGGATTTAAATATTACACACACAAATGTACTAAAATTGAAAAATTTAAACTAAATATAACACTACAACAAAGTACAGTATACTTATAATAGTTTTTGATAATCAGTTGTGTAAATATTTGTGTAAATTTGAGTCAGTGCAGACATTCATAAATTATTCTATTAGAAATAGCTGTTATCTTAATATTTACGTTAAAATCGTATTTTTATCAATTTATCTATTTTAAATTTAATGTAAAAAAAAAATTATTTATTTATTTAATCTAAATTTTTTTAAAATAAATTTTATTTATTTATTAATAACATCAATTTAATTACATTGAAGAGATGTGAAATAAGTAGACACTTCTCTCATCACCTAAATGATGCGCACAGGATTATTTTCACAAGATGCCCTTATCTTGTTGACCACATGATGAGTGAGGCTAATGATTGAGTATTTGGGAATGTCCAGCGGGAGTTCGCTTGGGTGGCCAGTTGCTTGCTTGTGGTGGGTTTGTTTTGGCCCTCAACCGTAACCGGGAGGATCTAATACATCACGATTTAAATTTAGAAAATACAAATAAAAACAAAAACAATTATTTAACCTAATCTTATTTAACTTAATTACAACCAACTATTAAACAAACTATAAAATCAAATAATAAAACATGGTAATTCAAAAATAAATAAATAATAATTAAATAATCCAACCATTTGATTCCCCAACATCCTTCAAAGACAATGCAAAATTCAACTGTTTACGATCTCTACTAATATTTCATGAAAAGTATAAAACCCATGTTTTAAAATGAAAAAAAAAAGCCTAATCGTCAAAGGCGGAACTAGAAAACTCAAATGGGTCTTTGAAGGGTCCCGTGCTCAACCAATGAGCTGAAAGCAGCTAGGGGCGGGGCTGAGAGGGTGGTAGGCAGATCTCATGCGAAACTCAGGCGGCCTCGGTCTAAACATTCTGTGGCTGTATCTTCATCGGCAAGCGTGACGCAGTCAATATGGGTGAGTACTCATCATTTAAGCATAGCTGAAAATCATTGAGCTTCATCACCCGTACACAAATCGATTGTCAACACGTTTTATAAGCATTTATCTACGTAGTAAAATTGAAATTTACCTAAATTTATGAGTAAAAGTTTTGATTTGGGTTGGTTTAGATATTTAGTTTTATTTTTGCTCGTATTTTGATGTCGTGTTTTTAAAATGTCAACTTTAAGTTTTAGGCTTCATGTTTGTTTGTTTTAATTTAAGTGTGATTTATTTTAAGATATTACTTGAGTTAAAAGGGTAATTACGCCGCATATTTTTAATTATTTTTAAAACTAATGTTTTTATTTTTATTTTGAGGAAATATTTTTAATATTATTGATATTAAATTGTAATTTCAAGACCAAGAACAATAATAGGATTAAAAAGATAAAAGTATCTGAAGTATTTAAGTGGGAGACAATTGTCTAAATAGTTTTGATGTTTTTCTTGTAATAAACATAATTTAAAAAAAAAATTGTAAACTGCAGAAAATATTTTGATGGAGTAAAAAAAGATCTGCAAAACATTTACATTAACTATTCGCATTATTCCAAATTTATAAATAGAAAATTTAAGAATTTAAAAAACCATTAGCAAAATTTTTAAAACCAAAAAACATTGAAATTAAAAAAAAATGAATAAAATTATTAGTTATTTCTCATTTCGTCACTGCAGAATCGTCACAAATCCAATCATACGGCGAAGTGAATCAACTCGGCGGTGTATTCGTCAACGGCCGTCCACTTCCAAACGCAATCCGACTACGAATAGTCGAACTAGCTCAACTAGGAATTCGCCCTTGTGACATTTCACGCCAGCTTCGAGTATCTCACGGCTGTGTATCGAAAATTCTAGCACGATATCACGAAACCGGCTCAATCCTACCGGGCGCGATCGGCGGCAGCAAACCGCGAGTAACCACACCCAAAGTCGTTTCCTACATCAAAGAACTGAAGCAAAAAGACCCCGGGATATTCGCGTGGGAGATTCGAGACCGACTTCTATCGGATGGTGTTTGCGACAAATACAATGTGCCGTCAGTCAGCTCTATTTCGAGAATTTTACGAAATAAAATCGGTGTTTTGCTCCATCATCACCATTCAGAGACCAAGTCGAACGGTGCCGCGACTCATCTGTTTGCTCCTCATCATCACCACCATCATCACCAAGTTCTCTACCCGTATCCACATCAAACATCTGGTCCGCAACCACAACAAACGCAGGCAAATCAGCTAGCAACACCTAGAAGCTGGCCTGATATACTGTCAATGGGTTTTAGGCCGGCGACCCATTGCAGTGGTCAATCGAGTGTGGGTGAGCAAAACTATAATTACTACATGTACCTCTCAGGACAAGGAAGTTCTGGGTTTCCGTCCGTAGTGAGCGGTGGACATTCCTTAAATGCTCAAAGTGCCTTATGAAATTTTTAACTTGGGACTAATCTAACTATACCATATCTAATTGATCAATATTACAAGTTTTTGTTTAATTAAGTTAAGATGTCGTTGGTGATAAGAATAATTTGTACATTATACTTGTAATAATGTTGATTGTATATGCTCAATGCTTCAAATGTTGAGAAATGTATGAAAAGTTTGCGAGTTTTTCAAAATGATGGAAGAACTATACAATTATAAGAACTCTTTTACACATATTTTATGATTAAATATTGTTGAAAAATTTAAAGAGATGTGTTATTTACTTATAAACTTGTAGTTGAGTAGAGGAAATTGGTTATAATTACTAACAATAAAAAACAAAAAAATCATTTTCTATACATTTTTTATTAGGTAGTTAAAATTATTATTTATTTGCTCATCTCTGGTTAAGGGGAATACTTTAGAGTCACAAACCCATGCCCTTAGGTTAGTTTCTAATGGCTAGTATGTAATTGGTAGTGGGTTGTCTATTACACCACCATATGGCATGGAGTGGTAATTTACTAACTGCTATCTGAGTAAAACTTCTCAACTCACTATACATAAATTACATTTTTTTGATTTAGAAAAAAATTATCATTATCATTAATTTTAATTCAGAGTAAAAGTTAGTCGTAATAATAAAGTGAGTCAAATCCAATAAAAATAGTATATGTATTCAATGTCTAAAAATCAAAATTTTACAATAAAATCATTTTTTCACAACTGGTTTTGTAGTTAACTCATTGAAATGATAATTTTCGGTTTAAAAATGATACAAAAACTTACATTAAACATCTAGGTATAAATAGTAGTTGAAAATAGTCAAAATCAAACATACTGCTCACCACCGCCAAAAAGCAAGATAATAAACGAGTGCCGTTTCTATGAAAAACGGTTTATCTTGTTTTTGATGACGTTGAAAAAACCATGTTCATCGAGATAAACAAGAAAAACTGTTTTGGTTTTTAGACATTGTGTGAACGCGGCTAGTCATTACTTCAACTAATAAATAATAATAGTTATTTTACATAGACAAGAATAAGCTAAAAGCTAGAACTGCATATTTTACAATTCACAATAAGTATTTCAGTTGTGATTAATTCAGCTGTGCATTTATTTAAAATTATTTTCGGATGTAAATGCAAGCCTCGGTCTAACGACCTGACTGATGTTGCTGTGACTTGAAATGTATTAAATACTGATCTAAATTAAACTTTACAAACTACACCTAATTCTGTTTTTACACGACAGATACGTTCCCAAGGAATCCGTGTAAAAAAAAATTCGTGTAAAAAAATACATTGTACGTATGGAAAAATAGAAGATTTAAGTGTATTTAAAAATGAATATTTCAGTTATAATTAACCCCTTTTATACCAATCAGCCATAAAACGACTCTGAGACGTTTTAGTTACATTTGGTTACTTTGGTCAATCGTGTTAAATCAAAATAAGTCGTGTGAAAAAAGAATTACATTTTTTTTCTAATTCGTGTTAAATCAAAATCGTGTAAAAAAAGTTCGTGTAAAAACAGAACTGAGTGTACTGTAATTAATTATCTTAAAGACTTAAATGTGCTTAATTTAAGCGAAGAGTTATTATTCGAAAGTTACGTCTTGACTTAAAGACTTATCCATTGAAACTCAATGCACAAACTGTATCCACAATTCATAATGTTTTGTAATCTGATAAAGAAAGTGAACATAAATTCTGAAAGCAAGAATTTTCCCAACATACCTTGCAAGGTTTGCTTTATCTATATGGTTTGTGGCACATGCTGCTTTCTTAGTTTTATCAAAGAAGTCGCATCTGGACACCAGCCCTAAGTGGAAAAATGTCACTGAAAACCCAAATTAATGTCAAGAGTTTTCAGAACTCAAATTCAGTGCCAATCTGGGGCTAATAATTCATGCCTTTCGAAACTTAAATGTTTTTTGCTAATAAATTATATTATACATTATTTGCATTAATTTGCATATACTATCCACAACGTTTTTATTTAAAAATCAAAATATCATGACAAATTATGAAAATCAAAATAAATTTTGTAAATTTTCTCGTTAAATTTTTAAAATTTGGTTTTTATTTCTATAATAACGTATGATATACAATTTCTTATTTAGAGTTAATATTAATTAAAATATTGCAAATCATACGGGAGGTCCGAGTTTAACTTAACTGGTGACTAAATTTATTACAAGCTCTTGAAATATATAGACGAAGAAGATGTTTACTTCGTCACTTAGAAGATTTAATGAGGACAATTTCCGTTTGTTACGAGTTCAAGATGCTCAGACACGTGCTGCTAATCCTATTAACCAAAATAATAACATTATAGTTTATTTGTTACAATTAAAATTAATGGTAAAATTCTCTTTTATTTTGATCCTGATTGCCATTTTTATGGGTAAAACTCATAACTGTTTATCAAATTACCGTTTTAACAGTAACTACAGTAGCAGAAAATGACGTAATAATAATAATATTATTATTATTATTGCTAGAATAACGATCGATTTCTTACGATATTTAAATCAATAATGATTTCGAGTTAAACAAGCAAATTTTATTATCTTTAAGCCGGATTGTTTACGTTATTTATTTAATGGATTTATTTATTTATTATTGATTAATTGTTTTATTTTGTTTTATTCGACAAGATTTTAAATTCTTTTTCGATGACTATCAGTGCAGCATAGGTATTTCCGCTATCCCTTGCGGTGACAAGACTTAATTGGAAAATGTTGGCCCTGGTCGGTTCAACATGTCCGCCCTCAGATCATGTTACATTTCTATATTTACAAAGTGCCCCGCTGATCACCCTAACTCATGGCTCCTCTGCGGGAGAGATCTAACAATTTCAGTTGGAGACTCATAAAATTTGCGTCATGTCAATTGCAAGAAAACATTTAAATTTTCATTTCATATTTTTATATCCTTTTCAATCAGATAAAATATTTTTTCACAATTTAAAAAGTAAATAAATTTTTAAATTTATTTCAGTAATTATTATTTTTTAATTACAAAAAATTGTTGTAATTAATTTTCGAGAAAAAAGTTTTTACTGTAAAAAAAAATTAACTTTAACTGTTTCTTATTTTTTCTTTTAAAATTTTAGTAATAAAATTTGTAAGCGTAGACTGCGGTCGCGTTGCGGAGTCAAAGTATTCGCTTCTCATTAGCTTCTGCGTCCGACAATTCGATGCAGTTTCAATTTTCAACGATGCCGCAGCCCGTGGGGTTGAAGTGTTCTGTGAAAAATGGCGGCCCGAGTCTCTATTTTCACAAGACTTGCCCATGAAACATAAAACTAATGTGGTCTAAGTCTGCCTAGGTGAATAATGGCCACTAGCACCTTGTAGTAATTAACACAATGATAGAATATGCAATTTGACCAGAGGTCTTTTGAATTAAATTAATTTTTAACGCATTAATTTTTTACTAAACAAATTTTATTAAAAGATTCAAAATGATTGAGTATTAAAACCGTTATTTGTTTACTAAGTAAAATAAGTTTAGTTATACTGTATATTTTAATAAAAATACATAAATAATTTTTTTACGTTTTCAACATGCAGAATTAAGTTTTTTGACATCATGTTGTTGATATACGTTGGTCTAAAAGAATCTCAGTTTCATTTATAAATAAGAATAATTTTTATTTTACTTCAGCGAGATGATAAAACTTGATTAAAAATAATTATTTAAGTTTTTAATGTAAAAATCCAGAACTTTAAAATATATAAAAAAAATTTCATTTAAAATTGATTTAAAATTTCTATTTAATTATGTTATTTCCCATTCGAATAATTTCCACTGCAAATTCAGAGACTAGCTATTCACCGTGACTCTGTTATCACCACTTTTTCTGACCCTTGCAATGGTTTCAATTACCCGCATGGTCAGCAAAGACTATTCCGGTCAAGCTTGACCATATGGTGCGAGTGAGCGACTTTTCCGATTTAAAACTCACTGGGGAGGAGAGAAATAGGAGGGGTCACATCAAGTAGGGGCGGTTCATTTGTGTTCATTAGCCTTTCGGACCGGACTTTTGACTTAGGGGTGGCCAGTAGAGGTCTAAACACACCTGACTTGCATCAGTGAAGCGACTTGGTGTCGCCACTTGATGGATTATTGACACAGAATTCGAGAATTTGAGAAGGAAGCAGAAAGAAGAATGAGCCATGAGTTTCAGTTGAATCTTTTATTTCTGACTCTTACATAAAACGTTAAAAATATTAAAATAAATATAAAATGATTAATGAAATGTTGACTAAATATTATAGAGTGAATAAAAAAAAAGGCTTTGTAACCGAGTCGTGACCTACACCGAATTTTGTAACCTGCACCAACAGCCAATTACCTACGCATCCATCATGGACACAGCTGGTGTCCAAATGAACGTCTAACATTGCTACGACATCTTTGCAAACCGACGCGTGAGTGTGAGTTTGAAAACATTTGCGAAAACCACAACTTTTTCCATGATTATTACTCATATTTAAGAAATTTAAACTTTATTATTTTACTACAATTGTTATATTAATACATATCTTTTAATTATTAACTCTAGATTTAAAAAATGCGGTGTTCGATTATCGAAATGTACGGAAGTTAAGAGACGGCATCCAAACTCACTTTAAAATTTAAATTAAATTTTAAATTAATTTTTTGAACATTTACATACCCTTTTTGATTCCATGTGTACACTGGTCACTATATATATATACTGCTACATTCAATAGCATCCATATGCAGTCTGAGGGTTACTCTCGTGCCATGTCCTTAATTAACACCCGAGTCACAAGTGAAAGATTACTGCCTCTTATAATAGTAGTGATGAATGGCCCGCCAATTAGGTTACTTTGACACAGATTTGGCCTGCACACGTCACTGGACCCCTCATGAGTGCCATCACTGACAGCCATCACTCAGATGTGTGGTGTAAATATATTGAATTTTAATTGTTTTTGAAAATGATGTGCATGTTCAAATTATACAAGGAGATATTTGTATTTAAGCGAACGTGAATAATGTTTATTATGTAATAATAATAGTGGCAAGTGGATTCTTATTGTTGAGTAAGACGCACAGCACGCAAACGCAATAGACAGATGTTCATCGTCAGAGATCTGTAACAACTTGTCAAGGGTCACGACAAAAACAAGAGTTCATCAAGTAACTGCTGTAATTATTTTCAAGTGTGGACAAATGGTTAAACAAAATGGTTGATGATATTTAGCATTTAAGTGAAAAGTAAATTAAAGGATTTGTAGGTAGAGTACATATATAATAAATCAAGTTTTTTTGCATAATGAAAATGTTTAATTTGTTGGAAACATATATAGGAAACCAGAATCGTTTCCCATGAAAAAAGATGATCTTTTAGATACAGTCCATTAGTTGGGTGGATTTTCAGAGGATGTTATCCACTTCCTGTGTCACTAGAAACCAGACCGACTTATTTTAGTGATTAAAAAACTTTAATAATAATAATAATAATAATAATAATAATAATAATATGAGATACTAATTTCTAAATTGTAAATGGTAAATTTTCAATTTTTTGGTGAATTGTTATTGACTTTTGTTAAATAGGTGTACTATTTTGTAAAATTGTCAATTTTAAAACTAAGTGTAATAAATTGAAAGTTAATAACATAAATACTGATAAAATTAGATTGGCAGTGATGGTTTTTTGGTTAATAGTATAAGTAATAAATTTAGCTTGAGTTGCGAACAAGTAAAAATAAATTGGGAGCTAAGTTGAAAATAGTACGATTCTTTGTCACTTGAAATCAGATTTGACAAGAAACAATTCATGCATCACTTCATTTCTTTGATGTTTGCGATGGATGATATAAATAACAATGATAAATATGCATTTTTATGAAAAAATTGATTTCTAATTTTCTCAATTTACCTCACGAATTGTTTAATGAGATAGTTTCTAATTTTTAGAAATCAGCAAACTGAACAAAATTTAAAACATTTATTGCATTAATCGAAAATCCACACTGCACTCGTATTTGTGCACAATTTGTCATAAATTTTAATTACGCTAGTGGCACCATCTGTTGATCAAAATCGTAAATACTTTATTGGGAAATTTATCATTACTGCGCTCGAGTATCTCGTGTTTTTAACGAAGACCAAATTATTTTTACATTGATGTTTTCATACGAATGTGAAAAATCGAAAATATCTGTTGAATTTTTCAAAAACTCTTGCAAATTTAAATTTGAAAAATGTAACGTTAGTGTTTTTCAGCTACTGAAGCAAGAAATTGATATGTCAATAAAATTAATTACAATTTATTTCCAGTTCTTTGCTTAAAAATTTATCATTTCAATAATTTCAATAATTAACATTTCAATAATCAGATTCATTAAATCCTTAAATTTCTTGAATTTTTTAGATCATGTTTTCTCTCGGCACTTTAGTCATATAAATAAAACAATTTATTAAAATATTATTACGTAAAAAATATAAATATTTGTTTAATAAATATACATCAAGTCTTAACTGCACATTTCTTAACTTAATCACTAACTGTTCCGATTCGGATTCACAACTAATAACTATCAAAGGAATTCCATTGCCTTCGCAGAATTGAATTTGATTTAGAATTTGCAGTTGCAATTTGTACGAAAACTCAGTCTTAAAAAGCAATTACGATAGATATTAAAAAATAACAAAATCCTAAAAATTTAAACATTCTTTCATTAATTCCACTATTTCATAAGTCAGCACAAATTTTTATCCTTTCATCTGTCAAATCTTTGTGCACCAGATGCAACGTACACTTCAACTTTGTTTGTTCGAATCATCAGCAAGACGACGTGCTTCGTTCCTACTCCAATACTAACTCCAACACATTGAATTTGTTCGTTAATCTAAAATTTATTAGTTATAAAATTTAAAATTTATTAGTTATAAATCATTTAGTATTGCAACTAATGGACAACAAATTTTGTTAACAACTGATTCAGACTAACTTATCTGATACCTTTCAACTGCTACAACTGATTAATTGGAAAATATTATTAAAACCATAAGCAATCCGTCCATGGAGCAAACAGAATTGCCAACCAATTTTATGGTAAATGAAGCAGTGTTGTGAAAATAACCTATGAAATGTGTTGAATAATAATAGTTTCTGATGTAAAACAACAAACTAACTACATTTATTCTATTCTAAATACTTATAATTCGCTTGGTAACAATGTCCGTCAGGAACGCAAATGGCAATTGGTGCTTCTTAAATTAAAATGCCACCAGATAAAGTTGTATTAACCTTATTGAACAATAACATGGTTACAATATATGACAATGTTTTTGGTAAGTGAAATTTTAATTGGCATTTAAAGTTGTGATAATTTAAAAACAGCCATTGTTAATACTATTTTTAAAAGTTTGTACAATGTAATATGCGTATGAGTTCATTGCAATTCAAGAATGCAGGACATTCTTTAATGTTTTTGCTTTGAAGTAATATTTATCGTGACGAGAGATAAATACGATATCAGAAGCTGTTACAAGAATGTCCCTGGTCATTGAGTTTTGTCATGTTATATCAAATAACTTATTTAATTTTTTTTTGTAAATATATTAAATAGAAGTTTATCTGCATTGTCTTAGAGCAGCATTTCCCAACATTTTTACAGAATTATACATGCAGCAACTTAAAGGTTTTTCAAAGAATGATGAAATTTGTTATTTACTGAAAATTATTTATGGTTTTAAGCAGGCAGGCAGATGCTGGAATAAAAGATTGGATGAGATTATAATTAAAAATGTATTTAAACAGGCAATTTCAGATTATTGCAGATATGGTGTGTTGGATCCAGTGATGCTTTCCTACTGGTTCGCACCAGTTCGCGCGAACCGTTTTGTGTGAATATTGTGATATGTGTGAACCGGCTATTCATAGAAAATTTAATTTTATAATTTTTTTAGAGCAAAAAATTTGAAACTGCTTCTATGTTAGTTATCCAACTAACCTCTGAAATTGGAACTAGTTCCAGAACTAATTGAATAGCTAGTTCCTAAAAATGGAACTAGTTCCGATTTCTAAAAAATTGAATAAGATAAGGTAAGTTAAATTAAGCAGTACCAAAACAGTATAACCTGGGCAAAATAGCCTACACTAAAAAAACTGACATAATAGCTCAATTCCTAATGGGATTTTGCAGGTCTGGGTACTCAAACTCAGACTGGTCAAGTCCAGGGGTTAGGTACCCGGACTCGATACCGTTCTAAGACTCGATGAGTCTGGGGTTTTGTTAACAAATTTGGCACTTTCGCAAACAAAACTAATAATAACTATTCAGTATATTTCTTTTTTGTTATTAAGAATAAGCTTATATATATAAGGAATATATAAGCTTATTCTTAATAACAAGTGACTTAATTCATTGATATGTTTTCTTTTTCTTTTTATTATTATAATTTTTTTATTATTGTTGGAAACTGCAGTTTAGGCATAATATTTTCACTTTACCATGTGTAAGCAGTTTTCCTTTTACTATGCAAAACTCTTCATTTATCCAAAATTCAGTATTACTTTTAAAATCATGCAGCGTTTTTACTTTTGGCTTGCTAAAAACTAATTGTCAATATAGTCTCGGACAAGCAACCAATGATAACAATTTTTCTTTAATTGTAAATCACATAGTTCAGTTTCCAATTTTAAGTCTTCAAACGCAATCCGATTATTCTTGAGCTCATTCCAAAGAAATAGCACAGCCATTTGAAAAGAATTAACTTTGAGATCAAACTTACCAATTGAACTTGAAAAATTGATTCTACTATGTGATATTTTATGATTCCAATGCAATTTTTTTTCTGTATCTTTGCTCCTGTAAAATTACTCAACTTTAGGAAATAGCTCTTATCTCTTATGATAAAGAAACTGAAACTGTATAATCTGTTCCAAACAAAAATGTAGGATGAAAAAAATCGAATATTGAAATTATAAAGACTATAATTTTGCTTTTTAAATTCTTCATTTAATTTTTTACTGATTTCAATATCGTGAAACATTTGAATCATGTCTATTACGGAATAAAAAAATATTTAAACTTCTCATATCCAGATCACCATCTTTTTCTCCTTTTCAATACCAAAAGTTGTAACTAAAAATAATCTCATAGCAAGCTGAGGCTTGTAATATTGTTAAAATTTATCAATATTTTAAACATACTTTAACAATAATATCACATCTTTGAGCTTCTTATCAATCTGATCAGAAGTTGTGGTATCTGAAAGATGCCAAGTTAATTTATAATGTTGGATATTATAATTAAGAAGTGTTTTTTATATTGTGATTGACATGTATTGTATTGTAACGAGTAACGAGCAGACATGCGGGTCGTGTGTCTGGCGCGTGTGGCAATGATGTCACATCCTTTTGTACGAGTGTATATATAACGTGTGATGTTGTTGTTAATATATAGTTCTGAGATTGATTCTCATGTTGATCACATCTCTTGTTGTACGATATACTTTGTAAAGAGCAAGCAGCTCTTAGTGTTTATAAGTAATAAACACCACCACATATATTATTCCAGAAGCATATTGGCTCTCCTTCCTTGACCAACGAGTGGAAAATTGCTGAAATTTGATCCACAACAAAAAACGAAGAAAAACGAGTGAAAATAACTGAATATTTTCAAACAACGAGCAACGAGGAAAAAAGGCGGGAAAAACATCTTTTTTCAAAACAATGTATGACAACGAGGAACGACGGTCGCAAGCGATTCCGATGCTTCGCGACAACAATTACACAAGTTGGAGCGCTCTCATGGAAGCGTACATGGAGCGAAAGGACATCTACGACACGGCAATAGTAAACGAAAAACCCGTAGAACCCGTGAATGCAGCGGCTCCAGATTACGAGGCTAAGGCAGCCATTTATAAAATATGGAAAACAGCCAACGCTAAGGCGCGTTGGCATATACTAGAATATTTGTCGCCTGCCAAATGAGCATTATATCGAGATGAGAAAAATGCAAAAGTATTGTGGGATAATTTGAAAACGAAGATGGTCAAAGAAAGCAAGAAAGAAAAAATATTTGCGCTCGAAAATCTCACAGGAATTGCACAAAAATCAAAAGAAACAATAAGCGAATACTTCGACAGAGGAGAGAACCTTCGACAGAAGTGCGATGCAACAAACAAAAAGGTAGATGATGACGAATTATTGCATTTCTTAATAAAGGGATTAAAAAAGGATTTTAATAACTGCAAAGAGACCTTTGGATTTTTAAAAATAACCTTAAACGAGGCGCGTCAGGGCCTGATAACCGCCGGGACCAATCAGCGATCAGAGACCAAGAATACTTATAACCAATCACGTTCGAGCACGACATCAGTCATACGAGAGACAAGTAACATGGCGGACGCACGAAAGCAATGCTACAGTTGTGGTGAAACAGGACATGTAAAATCTCAGTGCCAACGTGGATTAAAGTGCTATGAATGTAATAAGTATGGACATAGAGCCTTCGAATGTGAAATTCGAATCAAGAAACAAGGAAAATCGGCCGATACAAAAACTTTTGGAGCCATACCGAAGAAACAAGATGGCGGACCGAAGAAAAGTTTCGCGAAACAACGTGGTCAGAAAACCGAGAGTAAACGATCAGCGTTGATGATTAACGAAGAAACGAGAAGAAATGATGTATTAGATTCATTATTTAACGAAGAGAGCTGGGATAAGGACTGGTATCCACAAGATAACGAGGATAAAAAATGTAAGCCATTTTTTGATCAAAAAATTAACGAGAACGAAGACGATGAAAAAGACAAAAATTCTTGTCATGGTTACATAAAAGCCACGTGTGAAAATTTATTAACCACTAGTTATTTTGGAGGAATGATTGATAATAGAGACGAAACGCGAATTATCAAGGAAATAGATTTAGGAGGAGGCTTAAAGAAAATAATCTTTGCAAATGGCGCCCGCAAATACGAACAGGACAAGAAATTGTTTTTTGGCGAAGAATTTAAATTCAAAGAAGATGCCTTTAAACCTGAATTTATTGAAGACAATCAAAGTTATAAGCAGGAATGCTTACTCGAAGAATTAAGATAGAACGAAGCAAGTCCCGAAATCGAGGATTGGGAAGAATACGATGACAATGAGAATTTTAGGATAAATATTCTCAAGGATATTAAAATAATTCCTATACTGGATTCAACTGATGAACGAAACATGTTAGGCACAAAACTGGATGAAATAAAAATTATCCTGCCAACATACGAGAAGAAGGAAGAAAATTTTAAATTTATTCCAAAAAACAAGGAAACAATGGATAAAACTGAAAATATTTCATTACCGACAAAGGACGATGAGACAAAATTCGGTCTGGATAAAAAGGAACAATTTAACCTCCCAGTAGAAACGAAATCAATTGTCGACACTAGGCACGAAGAGTCGAAAGATAAATTCGACGAAAAGAAAGAAATAAAACTTTCAAGGTCACCAACGAATGAACAAATAAATAGAAGAGCCATATTAGAAGTCGGCTATAAGCAGGACAAAAAGCCTATTTATTTATTGCGCGGCAA
>JAQFZN010000528.1:0-27768 GCA_034687075.1 Geophilus carpophagus
AAACTTATAAAATTAAGCCTATTTTCGATCTATATAAATTAAATGAGTACTGTATATAATATAAGAAGAAAAATTGATACTGAGGGATTAATTTCGAGTTGTGATAAGAGTTAATTGCAATATTAACATGAAACGAAAACATTATTTCCCTTTTAATTTCTGCTTATATTTATATTTGCTCTCATCAAATGATTCAACTGCATTAACAAATGAGTCAAATCCTTAATACACACACCAGACCTATTAATAACCAAATATTTCATAAAATTAACCGTGCAACTAACAGTAGAAAAACTCATATGTGTTAACCCTATCCAATGTGCAAGGTCGAAAATCTAAGTCTTCTTTATCCATTTAACTAATTAAAAACTAATATTATCTCTAAATTTTCCGGATATCATCATTCGGATACAAATTATTCAAGCTAAAAATACAAAAACTACTCGAATTTCAGTTAATTCTACAATCTAAACCTCATCAAAAACAATTGAGTAAATTTAATAATTAACATCCCCTCTAGTGATGATTTTTTTAACTGATCCATTAAAAATATTAATAAAAACTAGTATATTTATACATTATAATTTCCCCATATCATAAATTATCAATATAAATATTAAATAGATTAGCAATATAAGTGAAAAAGTGGTTTAAAAAAATTTTATGAGAATATTAATTGAAGAATATAAGCCTACTTGTTATTTTCTATACGATTGTTGTCCGAGGAGCAATGGCTGCATGATGGCCTCGGGATGTAAGTCAATGTAACTTATATCTTAAACCAGTTCCTTGAGATGAGGTCAGTAAGCCAGTGAAGAAAGCTTAAGTGACACATTGGAAAACATGCTTAACAACTACCCAATTTTATTTACTTATCAACGTATTATCTAAGTATAAAGACACTGTTTTACCATTAGATTTAATCATTTTATGCTCCGCCATAGTTAATTATAATCGATATATCGCAATATTATTATCGGGTTCGCTATATCTATCCCTAGTCAGAATTTTTGCCATTTATAGACGTTATAATAAAGCTCATTTTACGAATTCTAAAATTTTTTTTCAAAAAAAAATTGAAATTTTTTAAATTTTTTTTTCTGATTATAAAATTTGCATAAATTAATTGAATAAAAATCTTTTTTATATTTGGTTTTGTAAGGAATATTGTATATTCTACCCCAAAAGTATAAATTAGAAAAAAAATCAATTAAAAATCGATATTCCGTCAATTAATTCAATCAATCGATATTTGATTTTCGTTTCATTCAATCCGGGAATACATATCAATAATCAATACAATAACAGTATCTTAACTAAGTCTAATCCCCGCTCCATAACACTAAATTAATCGATTTTATTAAAAATTAACTACATCGATACGTATTAATAATATAATAAACAAATATTTCAATTAAAATAACGAATAAAACTCGATTCTACAACATGATTTAATAAAAACCGACTTAATTTATATCAAATTTAACACTCAAAAAATTCATTGACCCAAAATTAATTAATTTAAAACGACCACTCACAACCTTCACTTTGCCCTCAAACTCAAAATTAAAATAGTGACCGAACTAAAAATAACCAAAATAAACAAATGAGACAAAAAATTTAAATAAAAATAAATAAAAATAAAAATTAAAAAAAATTGTAACATATTTTTCAATCTGCCACCCCCATAAATGACCTAGTTGGAGATATGCCAAGTTGAGGGTCACCAGTTCCACCTGAGTACCCTGGGTGGCTTCCCTTCCTCTCTACCCCACCCTATCCTCCAGGCCATGTTGAGAAGGTCACTGTCAATAAACTGAGCATTTTTTTACTCATTTCCCCCCTTCTTTCTTTGTTATTGTTTTTGTTGCGTTTGAAAAATACCAATTGAAATATCGAACGTTTAGGCCTAATGTCCCTGTAACTAGAAAATCTTCTCCAGACAACCCTGACTTAAGCAGACAACCTTGAATCAAACTCACTTGTTATTTTCTCGTTGAAAGAGCCAGGGACAAATTAAGTTTACGTGTAAAATGGTCAATAGGGAGGAGATTGAAACTTTAAAAAAATTAACTCAAAACCGATTGGAATTTATAAATAAAAAAAAAAATAGGAAAAAAAGTAGAAACCTTGAGGTAAATTAAGCTTTTATTTAAAAAAAAGAAAAGTTAAATGACTTCAATTCAAAAGATTAAAAAGTTCAAATTATGTAAATAATGAATTAAAAAATTAAATTCGAAATCAAAGTGTTAATTAAATGTAAAAATTTGAAAAATTTTCAAATTAGTCTAAATTTAGATGTAAAAAAATATAAAAGTAAATAATAATAATAAATTCCGTTACTTTTATATATCTATGTAATTATTATATGAATTAACTGACGCATTTCCTTTCCCAATGTAAAAAATTATCAATAACCTACTAGCAAATAGAAGAAGTAAAAAAAAATAAAAAACGATATTTTAAAAAGAAAATGTTTAAAAATAAATAAGGAAGAGAGGAAAAAATGCATCAAAAAATAAAAAAGGGGTAATTATTTTAGTCTGGCGACCATCTTTTCCTCTTTAAGTTCTAACCTCAATAGATGCAAGTTTATAACAGTCAGGCTGCTGACCTACTTTCCAGCCGAGCGAACGCGCCGAGTCCTTGATCGTGTGACGGCCCCCGCGCCCCCACAAACTGACTTAGGGGAAATGCCAATCAAACCCTTCCCTTACTATTTAACAACATACACGTAATTTATAAATAACAGAGGTAGAAAATACATTTTAGTTTAGAAATATAATTAAAAATTAAAATACTGAGAGAAAATAATAAAATTTTTAAATAAATTATCATTTTTTTAAAAGTTTCAAAAAAAGAAAGTGAATAATAATAATAATAATAATAATTTATATTTGATTTTTTTTTTAAATTTAAAAAAAAAACTAAAATAAACTGAAAAATAATAAATATTTGAGTGAAGGTCATTGTATTATACGAAATGTACTTTGTATTTGTTACATTTACAAGTTAATAAACATTACAAAAAAATTACGGTTTCAAAATATTCACTAAAGTTTTTTTAAAATATAAAAAAATCAATCCAAATAAAAAATAATAATTATCTTCCTATTTAATAAGCCTAATTCCTAATACGCATTTATAAGAACCATAATTGACGTCATTCCACATTTTATACTCATTTTTCCAACTTAAGAAAGAAAAGGAAGCCATAATTACATTGTATAAGTGTATTATATTGGTCACACAACTTGACTCAAAATGGGTTCCATGAACTGACAGTTTCAAGGGAGGGGTGCGGTTTGTTCACGTGATCAGATGGAACCCGTTTATCGCTCCCAATCACTTCCTCTTGCTCTTTTTCAAATGCCCCTTTGCAAACTATCACCAAAGACGTGGGTGGTTTTTATTTCCGCTTTAAATGACATCTCAACTTTACCCTTTCTTTTAACTACCCCCTATCTATTAGACATTAGACAACATGCGTCAGTAAATTTACCCCTGAATCACTTACGAATCAATTGCGTGGGAAGAGTATATACTTCCTACGCTGTGACGTCACAAAAAAACGCACCCATTTCTACAACATCATACCATGTGGGGTTTCCTTAGCAAAGAATTAAGTAAAAATAAGTTAACTAAATATAAACTAAAGAATCCTTTCACACAACCCTATCCTCACTAACCTCCCTTCACCCTATCAATCCAAAAAAAAATAAAAAGATAAAAAACCCGGTTCTAATGATACTAATAAAGAATTAATTTGAAAAAAATTGAAAAAAATTAATAAAATCCTCATATAAAGTGCCCCGTAAATCTTTCAAAAAATACTTCCCTTTCCGTAAAGATCGTAAAAGCGAAACGTTGTATCCATCCACATGATCATCATCTTAAAAACTCTTGAAACAACATGATGAAGGGGTTCCACAAGCAAGCATCAACCTTGCTGGCACGCGGAAATGAGTCCCTACCTTGCGAGCGTGCTGGCGGGAAGGTGGCGGCACGAGGACGGTTGAGGGGCGACGGCCGAATCGTTGAATCCATGATCGTAATCACGGGCAAAAAGGCGGAAGATAAGAGTATACGGATCGAGCAAAGCAGCAAGCAGTTGGGAGTGCAGGCGCCCACTGATATGTGTGGAATTAGGTCAAGGGTCAGGGCGAGCCAGTGACGATGGCACCAGTAGAACCACGGCCGTCCGCCTCGTCCTCACCCCGCCCGATGGGCTTCCAATATACCGCCTCGTAGTAAAGGCAAATGGCCGGGGTTTCATTTCCTCTATAGGTGGCGTTGTTTTGTTTTCGTTTAAAGGGGTTTTCCATGGATATTTTTCATTAACCTAATGTTCTTTTATATATATGATGATATTTCATTGTTTTTTATTTGAAATGTCATTACGGTTTCTTGAAATGTAAGTATTTTTTTTTGTAACGGATTTTTATTTTTTTAAATTTAAAAAAAAATTAAAAAAAATTTAAAAATTTAAAAAAAATTTTAAAAGTTTAAAAAAAAAATTCTAGTTCTATAAATACCGTTAAATTCTTTAACCCTTTTAAACACTCTTTTTATTTTTTTTTCTAATTTATTTATTTTTATTAAAATAAATTTTAATTTATTTAATTTATTCCCATTCAGGAATTGACATTTAAGGCTTATTTTCGATTTACTTGAAAACCTATCATTTAAATTTTAATCAATTCAATTTCAATTTTATTCCATTCACTCTCCCTCCTTTTTTCCTATTAAAATCACATAATTTGAACTCTCATCTCCCATAACCTACATTAAACTTACATCCAGAGTTGTTTATAGAAACAAAAACCTGAAAAAAAGGGAAAACTTCACCTCAACTGACCCGAATCTGGTTATGAGGTCACTACTTTCTCTCTCCAAGCGAAACCAGGGCAAAGTCAGTGACCAATGAGAAAACGAGAAGGAAATACCAGAGTCACCACATCCGCCCGCACACCCCTCAGCGTCCCCCGCCCCCGCAATCAAACCACCACCAATGAACAAGGGGGTGGGGCCTTGGTCCATTTCTAGGCAAGGCCAGTCGTCTTGTTGTGCAACCAAATTAGCCTCAACAAACATCTCTTTTCTCAGCCGGTCAATGACGTCAGTGACGCGCGTGATGTCATCGCCCATTCTATTTCTCACATTCGAGGGGTTTTGCTATTGAAATTTGTAGTTCAAAGGTGAACTTCATTTTCTCTTTTCCTTTACATCACTTACTCTCCCCTGACGTAGTTTGAAATAAATAATATTCTATTTGAAAATAAACAACGTCATTCACACTTTTTCACGTGAGTTTGATAAATGTCATTGCACTTAAAGATAAACTGTTAATATTTACAGTTGTATTTACTATAATGGAGAAATTTTGTTAAATAAAATCTATAAATCTATCACGCTTAAATAATTATTAAAAATTTTCTATTATCATATTTTATAATCATTTCCAGGAAACGATCAGCATAACATGTAAACAAAACCCACGTGTTGTAATGGCGTCATAAAATTTCCTCTTCCGAAACAAAATATCAAATCTAATCAAAATTAAGAGAAAATAAAAATCATTTCATTTAAATTTATCTTTTTTTCAAAAAAAAAATTAAAATTAAATTATTTTCGGTTATATTTTGAAAATTATAAATTGAAAAAGATAAAAACTATATAAGTATAACGGTTTATAATTACGTACCTTACATTATTTGATTAGATTTTTGTCAAACCAATTGGATCTTTATCAAAGGTTATTATTCGACCTATGAACGTGTGTTCCTACTCTTGCCTCGTGGTTCATTGCGCAACTCAAACTGCGACGCTTCATCAGTACAAACGTTTCGTCATTTAGAAATTTTATTGCTTTAATTATTCACCTTCTCAAATAAAAACTTTTCAATTTCTTTACAATCAAACATTTGATTTTCTACTTACTTCCATGATAATTTTTGTTGCTAAAACACGAGAAAAACGTAAAGAAACAATAGTTATACGTAACTTTCAGTTACCATCATTTACTATTTATATGTTCATTTCCAAGCCAAAATCCACAAGAAACGTGTACATAAATATCAATCCGAATGTATGGAAATGAATCATCAAGAGTTCCCATAAGTAATGATGAATATTGTTAACGTTTACTGGCTGTGCGAGTAATTACGCAATTATTTTAAGATATTCAGTTACGGACTACATTTTGTTTAATTTTGTTTTATTGTTGATTAATACAATTTATCAACGTTTATTTGCAATAAATACATTTATTCGATGTAAACATTGTATTGTATAAATATAATAAAAATATAAGAAAATGTTAATTAATTTACTTGTTTTAAAAAATGTGAGTAAAATGTTGTTGTTGTCGTCGTTGTGTTGTTCGGTCTAAATGTGAGCTATAAAAGAAATTAAATTTTTTGGTATTTTCAATCAAATGTTTTTTAATTAATTTTTTTTTGTTATTATTTTTTTAATATTGGGTTTTATCAATCTGAATTTTGAATGAAATTTTACTACCGAATTTTGTAATTCAATCAATAGAATTATAAGTTTTTCTTGTTATTGTTATTGTGATCTAGTTCTATTGAAAAGGTAGGTAGAAAAAAAATCAATTTTTATGAGCTTCGGCATCTAATTTCACGTTATTTACGACTATATATAGACGTATACCTTCACTTAAATTTATTTCTACCTTGGGATTAATTTTGATTCGAATTTAAAAAGGTAAAAAAATTCAAATAAAAAACCGTTACTATTTTAATTGCGATTTTACATTTCAAAGAAACAACAGAAATCATTTATATGCATCATATTTTTACCTCACTACAGTACATATTATCAATATTAAATATTAAATAAAATTATTAACCAATTTCAATATAAAAATTAAAAATTTACTTAAAAATAGAAAAACAGAAGCGAAAAATTTCTGTTCCGACATTCAATTTCATATGGTCGTATTACACAAGCTGCAGTGTTACCCTAGCGGCAAAATGGGAAAACGTTAAAGGGAAAGGGGTGAACGAGGATGACCCGAGTATAGCAATGGCGATTTTTCTTTTGCACAGCAGCTTCCCTTCCGGCTTTATCACGCTAACCCAATTGCAAACGAAAACCAGTTTGAAATCGTCATTCACCCATTGCCCTAGGGGAGATTTTTTACTCAACGTCAAGAACAAAAGTGACCTAATAAAGGCACTGTTGATCAAGAAGATGAAATTTAACCCTTTATATCGAATATTAAATCAAATTTGCATCATACGATCATAGATAATTGACAAACAAATTAATTACATTCACCAAAAATGTGATCTATATAAACCATATATTTACCAAAGTTGTTTACCTATTACTTTCTTTAAAGAAAAGTTAATTTTGAAAAATAAACATTTATCCCAATTAAACTTGAAAACTACGGAAGCCATAAATAACCAACCAGACATTTTCTGCTTTAAAACCCACCTACATCAATAAATCATTTATCAACTCTGTTCGTAAATACATTACAAACATCTTAAATCCACTTGTACAAAATATATTTTTTTAATTTTATTCTATTTTTTTAAATAAAATACACAAAACTCGCAAAGAATCTTCAAAAACTTGGAATAAAAACACTCAGCAATGCTCCAATTCGATCAACAAAAAGATACCCGGACATTAAAACCCATATATGAACTCATTAAACTCTTCATTTGTTGTTAAAAATTATGCAAACTGGGTTAAATATGTAAGTAAAACACTTACTGTTTCATCTTGGAGTAGCGATGGAGTTTGTGTGCAGCCATGCTTGGGGTCATTGTCCTCTGAGTCGACGGCACAACATTCCCTTCTCTCACCGCCTGCCCTGCATCAACCACGCCGCTGAACGACGCACGCCTCCCGTAGACAATGTCACGCGTCGTTGCTTAATTTTGTCCTTTCTTTAGGCCCAATTTTCTTGAGATGCAGCGATCGAGCCCAGTGAATTTACAGAGTTGTCGATGCGTCAACAGGCTAACGGTTTCCCAAGCCAGTCACGCTCCAATTTCCCTGCACATTTGCTTCCCGCGAAACTGTATCGTGTCAATGACCTTTTCTGTGTTCTCAGCTGCCCATGTTGCTGGTTATGATCATGTGATGGCGCCACATTATGGGTACTTTTTGGTCTCAATTGGGTATCTTTTTACTTCAGGGCTTTAAAGTTGATGGTTGATCTCGGGATTAAATGCCCGTTGCTTTTCTATGTGGTTACATTTAATATTCCTATTTCATACTCTATAAAGGATGTAATTTTAATTGCGATAAAAATGTAACGGAATTCTTATATTTAATAAACACAGTTACGTGACCGGTCTTCGCGAAACAGGTTCATCTAAAAAGAACCTTGATTGGTTGGGTGTAAGGAAGAGTTGATCCAGTACCGTTATACTTTTTAGCGCGAAAATTAAATGTTTGTTTTTGATTTAGTTTTGGGCATTTAAAGTGAATTATGGTACTGAGTCATGCGGTATAACATTTGCATTCTCGCTACAAGTCCAACCAGCTTGATTAAATAAATTTTAAGTTGTGTATTGAATTATTAGAATTTAATTCTTTAAATTAGAATATGAAGGACTAATTTAGAAAATAAAACTAAGCATGCGTTTCATTTGATTATTCCTTGGATTTTTTTTATTGTGATGCAGTTCATGCTTGTTACACTTTCATTAAATCATGCGCAATATAATCGCTAAATAATGATGTAATAACTTTGACACACTCTACTGCATCAATAATTAGTTACGTAACGCCCTTCGCCAAAATGGTCTTAATTTTCTGCTACGGCACCGTTATCACCTTATAAAATTTTTCTAAGAGGAAGAGAACTGTACCAAAAATAAATCGAAAATCATGACGTCACACCAAATAAAATTTTAATTTTTGAATATTTTGATTAAATTTGTAAACTTTTTTTAGGATTATACTATGTTAATTTGATGTTTCAGTATTTCTATCTTTTATCTTGTAGATATTAAATAAAAAAAATAATAAATCAGGTTTAATTGTATCTTTTAATGAAAATGTTATGGTTGTTGTGATTACCAAATGAACACCAAGTTATCTTCAATTTGTTGTTTGTTTTTTTTCTTGCGACTGGTTGAACTCAAACAAACTTGAGACATGTTAGAATAAATTATCACAGGATAAATGCAATGACAAAATCTTTACTAATTTTGATGATGAAAATCAATTATCGCAAACAAAACAACTGTTTTCAAATTGGGAATTCACAAACTTAGATACCAGTACACAACTTACTACAACTTTCAACGCATATACAATCACCAATTTGCTGATAAAAAGCTGGGTGCACATTATTAACTGTCAAATTTGACCTGAACAATTTAATACTCTTTAGGACACCGTAAAAAGATTTACAATTCAAATAAAACAAACGTACAAAAGCAATTTCCAAAGATAGTCGTAATTAAAAAAAAATTATCAATATTACAATAGTTTTCAGTATTGCCCTTTTTTTTTTGCTCGATTAATGTTAACTCGCTACTCTAATAGTATTAGCAGCACTAAAAATAAAAAAATAAACAAATTAGAATTTTTTTTTCGTAAATTTCCTGTGAATTTCTTCCTGAGAAATAAAATTTGTGCAATGCCAAACATTACTATTGACGATAATAATAATAATAATAATAGGAATAATAATAATAATAAAAAAAACATTCATGTGATTTTTTTGTTTCTATTACATCCTCATTTAGATTTATTTTGTATGATCATTTTTTTATAATAAATTCAACGTTTGATCACATATAGTTTACCCTATCTCTTCTGATGGGAAAGGAAAACGTTATAAAATAAAAAATGCTTTAAAAAAAGATTAAAACAGATTTGACGGATTACATCAATGCTATCAAAAAATTAACCATTAGATATGTTTTTCTTTTTTTTTTTAATTTTAATTATTCTACCAACATCTATCTCCTGCGTAATATAAAGTTTCAAATTTCTAAAAAGAAAAGAATCCAAATTAAATCCATCTTGGATGACAGTTCCTGACTTTTAAAACCCAAATAAAATATGTAACAATAATAATAATGATAAAATAAATTTGCGTGTATTTCATTTCAAAAATGTTTTGTATTTCTGTTTTCGAGAAATAACGCCAGGGAATGTTGCCAGCAGGTCTTCTTTTACTGCAATTAGTGGCAAGAAAATCCCTTTTTGTAGCTTTATTCCAGAAGAAGCAGCTCTATCATTGCTGTAATCGGTGTAGGGTTAGTAAAAACCCATAACAGCACTCTAGTACCACAGTGATCTCAAAAAATCAACAGAACCTATAAAATTAAAAATATAAAAAAATTAAAATTTATATAAATTTTACTTTACTACAGAGTATTTTATAAAACTCATGCTTACTCCTCATATTTTAACTTTAAGAATAGTCATTTCATTGTGGCGCTGTATCACGTTTTTGTTTCTGTTGTTCCAAAAGACGCTCCAATGGCGATGGGCCAGGACCAGACCATAAAGACTATAAAAAAAATTAATATGTTAATCTAATTTTATCACATACGCCACGCAGCATATATTAAAATTATTAAATATATAATTTTAGGTTAGGCATTTCGTATTTTATTACGATACATAGTAATCTTTTAGGTGTTTAAAAATAAGGTGTTCTTTGCTTTATTTTTTTTTTTTAATATTACCTGAAGTCCAGGTTGCATGAAGCTGTTAAAATTTGATCCATTTGATGGCACAGTGTTACCCACAACTATAAAACAAAAAATAAAATATAAATTTAAAAAATATATCATTATTATTTACAAAACCAATATTTACCCTCTGTAGCAGTGGTTGTTGTAGTTGATGCCGGATTAAGTCCTGAGGACCAGGGTGAATTGAACAATGAATAAGTGTTTCCAACGACATCACCACTGCCATCATTATCTACAGGAGCCCTTTGACCTGTAGATGACTTTGTCAATCTTATTCCAGTTACATTCGGCTGTGAATCACTCTTGGAAAGAGGCATTTGAAGCGAGGCCGAACATCCAAAGGGCATAGTCGATGTAGGACTTTGAATTTGATATACCATGTTCTCCGACAAATGGCTCCTGTTCTGCGCGGCTACATGAGATGGGGGATTTGGGAATATCGGATGGTAAGCTCCAGGTGACAATGCTTGTAATTGTGGTGGCGGAGGCATAGGTGAGGCTTGACTCGAGATATCAGTTTGAGAAGGAGTAAAATACGGATCCAAGGAAAGGTTTGGTTGTGATGGTGGTGTAGGTTGAGGTTGGGATTGTTGGAACCAATGAACTTGTTGGTTGTAAAAAGTGTTTGGAGTTGATTCCGATAAAGGAAAATTTAATTTTGCTTGATTCGATCCGTAAACATGCTGTTGCTGTTGTTGTTGTTGTTGTGGTGTTGGCAACATAAAATTATTCGTTTGTTTCAACGGTTCTTTGAACTGATATTGTGGTGGTATTTGAGGGAAATCTGTTCTTGGAGGGAGTTGCGTATTAAAAGGATTAAAATTAGGGCCAGATGATGGAAGAGTGTAAAATTCCATTCGAGGTTGTTGAAAATTTGTAGGGTTTGTTGAAATTGGCTCTTGAGTTGTTGAGCTGCGACCCTGTAAAGTTATTACAATTTTTCAATAAAAATAATTACAATAATAATTTATTATAAATTAAAAACCCACCTCAATATTTGGAGAAAAATTCATTGGCATTCTATTCGGTGGGAATTGCAATGAGCCGTTGCCCATTTTTACATCCGCCTAAAACAATAATTTAAAAAAAATTAACCAAAAAATTTACTAGTGAATAGAAATAAACATACCGTTTGAATGTTTGTATTACTAGTTTTCGGAGAAACAAAATTATTCATCATCAAAGGAGGATATACATTTGGTATAACCGAATAAGTAGTCACTGAAGTACGATGGGTATTAACCGCCTGTGGTGGCGTAATAGTTTGCGGTGGTGTACCATCCGAAGATATTGGAGGACTTGGACTTGGTGTTTTAAATGTCACTTGTTTCGACTCCATTTTTGGTTTTGTAGTCCCATTATTATCGATAGGCTCGTCTTTAGGTGTTGGATATTTCTTTTGCAATATTGTCTAAGTAAAGTAAAATTAATTAGTTTCAATTCAAATTTTGCCCAATTATTTATTTCTTGACTTACTTGCATTGCAACATTTTGCCTTAATTTTCTTTCTCGGACATTATTTTGAGGTGTTCGAACGTTTTCCTTTTGGGCTACTATTTTATTCTTCTCTACTTTATCCTTAACAACTGCTACAAAGTATAAAAAAGAATAATTAATTTATTCACATTACTTCCTTTTTTGAATTTCTTACTGTATTTATCGTTTTCTTCAGGAGCGTGACTTAAAGACGTCTCCTGAGATCCCACACTATTGCTGCTGCTATCACCATAACTTTCTACCATAACGTGACCGTTACGAGTCCCTTTGTAGCCACTAACTTCTTCTAATTGCAACAAAACTTCAGTAGAGGGTGCTTCTTGTATGATGGCTTCAAAAATGAGCAACTTTTCATCATCTTCAGTTTGTCGCATCGTCATCAATTTCCTTCTACAATAAATCAAACATTACACATATTAACTTAGTTATTTGTATATTTATTTTTTCTTACCCCGCAATTTCCTGCTCGCAAATCCATTTTCCATGAGCAGTGAGTCTAAAAATTCTTAATTTAGTTTCTTCTTCTTCAGTCAACCTTGGTGTAGTCTCTTTAAATTTATACTGCCTGTAATTTTAAAAATGTAATGTAACGATTAAAGAAATAAAGTATACATTTACAGCATTTTGCATTCACTTTTTTGACTAGTTTTTAAACGATTTCTTTTTTCAATATTATTAATATCTCTAAATTTTTCTCAATAACTGAATCATTTTTTTTTAAAATAAACTGTTTCCAATTGAGAAAAGAATGTGGTCACTTTACATTAGTATACAAATTACAAACCTATGAGTTTTCGCTAAAGGCAGAAAGCATTGCAAGTCCCAATCTTCGGGAAGAGGAACATCTTGATCTAAACATTGAAGATTGAAGTGAAAAAAATAAAAAAAATAACTTTACTTTTTATATTTTAAAATAATAAAATATAACTCACATTTACTAATATCAAATCCATTCACAGATCCAACTTGAATTCCATTCAATAACTTGCACAAACTCGGCCATATTCTATTTTAAATATTTTCTTTTTAATTTCTGTTGACATAAATAAAAATTTATGTTTTTACTTACTGAAATTTATTAGCGAAAGGTTGAGATTTCAAAATATCTGCATCTTGTTGTAACCAATCTAAAATCAATTTCACGACTGGGAGTGCGTAGTAATCTTTGAAACTGTTTTCATCTTTCACAGTGTAAACCAACAACAAGATCCCATTTAATACGTTAGCTGTGGTAAATTAAATGCAAAAATGAATAACAACTTTCAATTCAATTTAATAAAATAATAAAATGTTAATATTTACCAAGTAAATCTAGCATTAAATTGTACACTTTTATTTCATCCTCGCTCATATCCTGTCTATTTGTCTGCGATTCAAATCCATGAATCGAATGAGAAACAGCAAATAAATTGATTGCTATCATTTGAATCAATTTCCAAGAACTTAAACTTTCCGTCGCAATTAAAGTTGACAAATTACCCGACAAGACTTTCATCAACTTTTCAGCTCTTGTTAAATCTAAATAATAATTATTACTCTTAGTAAATTATACAAAACCAATCTTAAATCTTAATATTTTTGCATTAATTTTTACCTGCAGTCATATGAATAAGTCCGTGATATTGCAAAAAAGTGTTAATGTAGTCATAAACAGACAACTTTGCCTTTCCTTCAATATTCAAGCTAAAAGCAAAATACAATAAAATAAATAAATATAAATAAAATTTAACTTAGGATATTATCCAAACTTACTCGTCTCCACTTATCTTTGCAAACATTTTTTGCAAATTAGTAGATGCCACAGGAAATGGATGCTTTACAGCTACACTTCGTACATAATAAAAAACCATTGATAGTTTTTCTCCTTTCGCAGCTTCAAGGATGGCCAACTGGTTATATGGTTGACCTAAAAACAATCACAATTTTTTTTTATTTTAAATTTGAATACTACTTCAGTTACTATTAAAACTGACTAACCATTGCTTGGAACAAGCTGAGCTGCATGTCGATAAAATGTTTCTGCTTGTAGCGATTGATTTCGATACCGCGCTGTATAATAAAATAAAATTATTAAATTAAAAAAAATTACATAGCTGAATAATAAAAAAATATTTTACCAATATCTCCAAGATGAACAAGGCAATGCTGACAAACATAGAAACATGAACTTTTTTCTGGTGGGGTTATATTACAATTTACTTTCTTTGATCCTGTAACATTCACATAAAAATTAATATTAATAAAGAAACTACTTTTTAAGTTTAACTTTTTCAAATCACTAAAATACTTCTTTACCTTTAATAATTCCATACACTGAACCTTTCCTGCGACAAGGAAGATCCAAATCAAAGGCGTCGCATAATTCTTGTAGCAACTAAATATGAAAATTAATTTAAAAAAATTAATAAAATCATTAAAATCCAAATAAACTAAGAACATTAGTGATAATTTATTTAAACTTACTTGTAAATAAAAACCACTTGCGGCTTCCAAAAACCATGCCAAATTTCCTTGTGATTCACTCTGTCGTGGATTCTTAAAAAATGTAACCAAATTGTTAACTCTAATCAAACACTGAGAATAAAACAAATAAAAAACACCTTTTTATCTTTCGCTTGATGCTGAAGTGTATTTATTTGATTCTTAAAAACGTAATTCCATAAATCTTGTTCCACTTTCCTATCCAGAGCATATTCTAAATCCATAATAAGTAGCTGTTGATATAACTGTTGTAATTTCTGATGAGAGGACCATGCTTCATTGTCATTAAGGATGTCTCCTAATTAAAAACAAAAAATGTAAACAAAATGTCGAATAAAGAACAAACATTTTATATCAGTAACATTTAATCACCTGAAACTTTTTCTTTTAAATCTTCTGCTTGCCTAAATCGAAATAAAAACAACATATTAGTTTGAAATGTATAAATATTTAGATACTTGTTTAACAATATTAACATCTGTGTAACTGATGAAACATATCGCTACAAAAACAATCGCGTTATCCTATATCTTATTAAATATCTTAAAATTGTAAAGAGATAAATAAATGTTATACGAATGTAAACAATTTGTAAATATATGCTTGAAAATTAATCGTAAATATTTTTTAATTGTCCTTTCACTTTCAAGTAACAAATTTCGTATTAGGCCTACGATCACTTACTTTAATTAGTATGAACTGCGTATAGCACAAAAAAATTAATGCATGTTAAACTTACTTTAATACTTGCACTGCTGCTTTCATTGTAGGCGTAGCCACTTTGCTTCTTCATTGAGGAAAGCTAACAAATAATAGCAATCCCAAACAGCCTTTTACATACTGTAGCGCCATGTTTCATTTCGAGAGCTATTGGGATAGGTTATGCCTGGAATAAAGATTGTGTTTCTTTTACGTCATTCCGGTTCCGATGACGTATGGTCAGCTGATAGTTTGATTAGCTTGTTTCCAATGAAATTTTAATAGCTGAATAAAGTTTTAATGCTTGATCGTAAATTTATTTCTACGTTTTTATAACAAGGATTATACAGAGGAAATAAATAATAAATTTAATCATATAGTTCTTTTCGAATACAATGTTTTTATAAAAGAGACATTCCACACCTGCTCAGTGCTCATTCACAAAGCGCATGAATTCTGAGATTACTACCGCCATTTTTCAAACTTGCTTTTTATTAGTTTTATTTCGAGTTTTATATACAAGAGATATCAGGTAATCGTGTAAGTAAATGTAATTTTACGTTGTTAAAATTATTATTTCATTTATTTTACCTATAAGAACTCTGTATTTATTAATTTGTTACAGACAAGTGAGTTTATTTGAGTTCATGGCCCCACATCATAATGAGAGGCCCGATTTGAGGACCACAAAAATAAAAATAAAAATTAAATATGATTAAAGTACATCTAAAAAAATAATTTTTAAATTTTTTAAATTTTTTAAATTTCTCTTTTAAAATTTTTTCATAAAAATATGAGGTGACCATTATTGATTCTTGCTTGGAGGTCCAAAACTTCTAGCTACATCACTGGTGTTGACATGTGATGGAATGCCGGATTAAAATCCTTTGGTGCCCCTAAGCACATTTGACTCCTTTTCAACTTCTTACTTTTTTTGTCTCTATCAATAATTTAATGTAAGAGCATGGGAGTGGAGACCACCTGATCTTGGGGCCCCTGGACTCGTGGGCCCCAAGGCACATGCCTACTATGCCTAGTGGATAATCCGGCACTGATGTGATGGTTTAATAGCAAGTATGGATTCTTATACCGTATGATAAATTAAATAATAAATTTAATAATTTCTAGAAATTTTGCGAAACCACAGTTTCGGTTCGGTTTTCGTTATTTTGACTTAAATTTTTCAAAATGTAGCTAACTTTATTTGATGGTATTTTTTACGACTGTAGGAGGTGTTCTACCAAACATCAGTTGAATCCATGATTCAAACTGGTTTATACCATTTACTATTACCGGTACTATAGTGGCGGAATTATCATACGTCAAATCCCGTATCGTGAGGGCCCAAATTCACAAGGCCAATTTTACAATTTTCCAATGGGCCAAAAATTTAAAAATTTCCGCCACTGAACCTTGCACTGAACTTATCTGATCAAGAGAATTATTTTATGACGTCATTATAATGTTACTTAATTGTATCACTATGCTTAATTCATTTCATCAATAAATTCAGCTTAAACTTGCAAAAAATCAGATAACCGTAAAACTGCGGTTTTTTGAAGCAGTTTTCGGTTACAGTTTTTTGGTGTTCGGTTTCGGTTAACCGTGAAACGCTTAGAGTAGATTTGAATTTCTTGCGTCTAATTATATCTGCTCTAAAAGCATTTTCATGATTTTAATTATATTTTTTTCGAGTTTGGCTTATTTTATTTCATTTTCTTATTGCACATACATATTATAAATTATAATTTAGATCAATAGATGGCAGCATAGGTTTTTTTTTATCATTTACCGTATCAGCACCAAAAGAATAGCAATTTCGTAGATTTATCAATCATCAGAAAGAAATTATACGTTGTGTGTGAAATACTAAAATGTAAGAACTTCTTTTTTAGTTTACTGGAAGTTGTGGCGGTAGTTTTGAATTAAAATCTAATTCAAAAAGGATCAATATCATTGAATAGCTTAAAAATACCGTTAATAGATGGCAGCACTTTGTTAGTAAGTTTCAAACAAACTATAGGACTAATTTAACTTTTGTTTTTGACACGAGAATATATACAAATTTAGCCATTCAAATTCAAATTTTACTCATTTTTTAACATCTACTTTCTCTGAAATAAATGTGGAAATGACAGCATGTAATTAATATAAAACTTTTCTTTAATAAAATATATATTTTTTTAAATAAAAAGAAAATGACTTCTATTTGCAATGCATTAAAATTTATCATTTATAAATTCAAACTGAAAATTAAAATTCAAACTGCATTTTTTAACTAATCCATGTAATCCTCTGCTGGTGAATCAATAAATCAAATCCATTGGAAAATAATTTATTTGTGAAAAGTTTTTTCGCATAACTTTAACAGCAAAAAATATTTATTACTAAAGAATTAATGTCTGATTATGACTGACATAACACTAAACTCCGAAAACATACAATTGATCAAATAATTTGAATCTTATTTTAAATCTAAACTTATGGCTGCTATTGAATGTCAACTTACTCATCAACTACTTCTAGTTCGAGGGCCTTTACTGTTCCCTTTAACGGGAATATCATCAGAAACTTCTACTTCATTCTTACTAACTCTTAAAGAGATAGATATAGATATGAGAAATTTTTTTATTTTAAAATAAAAATCACATTTTTAGTTTCAGAATAACAAAAACTCCCCATCTATTTTTCGAATTCTGATGTCACAACTTGTGCTGTTAGGACTACATGCTAATTGTCACGACTTACAAAAATTCGGGCACAACATAAGTACAATGTTGCAAGACTATGCTCGTAGCTTACGAGCCTGGAAGTAGTAGTACAATAAATGGAGGAACTTCCTGTTCATTGGAAATCAAAAATCTCAACAATGAGTGATTTTTTAATGGGTCACAGGTTCGACATTAAGAAAACATTTTGCAAATAGCATTCTAATAATGTAATAACTATTTAAAAATAAACAAATTCTCCAATTATATATTTCTTTAACTAGATGGATACCTTCTCTATGTAAAGATCACAAATTGTGACATACTTTCCTACTGCATGACTTAAGCCTGGTTTTCATGTGTGTGGGCAGGAGACATGGGCTAGCGATTTTTGGAAAAAGCAGGAAATATGTTTAGGCCATGCAATTAGGCATCTAAGCACATGCCCTTGTTCATTTTCATGTAGACTGGTTTCCTTATTTAGGTTAGGCTGGCCTGATAGGAATTGTGGGTAACTATGGGAGATTAGTAAACAAAGATGACAACCTTAAACTACTATCACCTTTGTCTTTTGCTTCAGAAAAAAGCAATAATTTTACAATTATTGTTTCTTCAAAAGAATAAAAAAAATATAAGAAAAAACAATTTTTTGTTGTTTTCTTCTTGTTTTGCTGCAATTTTTAAGCTTTGCTGCAACTTTTTTAGCTTTGCTGCAGCTTCTTTTAGCTTTGATGCAGCTTCTTTTAGCTTTGCAGCTGCAGAAATTGAAGCAAGTGCAGTCATAGTAAATTTCAAGTTTAAAAATGTTGCCATCTTGGAGATGATGAAACAGGTTAGGCTTCTGATTGGCTGGTGAGACATGATGTTATGCAATTTTTTAAGTGGCAATAATGCAAAGCAAGTGACAATTGAGGTGCATGGGTAACAACCACTCTCAGCTTCTGCTTTAGCAGACATGAAAATAGTAGGGTGCAAAATCAAAAGCAGACAATTTATCCGTTTTGATCAAAAACTGTCCGCTTTGATTCCTTAAGGTGGGTTTTCACGTGTGTGGGTGATGGTAATTTAAAGTTGCCATCTTTGTTTAATAATCTCTCATAATTACCCACAATTCCTATCAGCCTAACCTAAATAAGGAAACTGGTCCACATGAAAATGGGTGTGTGTGTGCTAGAAGCCTAATCGCATGGCCTAAACATATTTCCCACTTCATTCAAAAATTGCCGCTCTTGTCTCCTGCCTGCACACATGAAAACCAGGCTTTACCGGCGCATGAAAATCCATCTTTAGGTGGGTCACTGGAACATAGGCTGTATGCTAATAACCTACCAGAATATTTTGCCTCCTGGTGACATTATACCCGGCATGCTGAGGTGTAGTCAGCACAGCTCATGTCCACGAATAAATAGCACCTGAGACATGCCTTACTGACTCTTTTGCTAATGATGCCTATTTATTTTGGCTTTCATGATGAATTACTCAATGTTAATTGAGAAGGAATAATTCAATGGCTTTATGTCTCAGAACCTGTTTTATTTTTTCATAATCATGCCTGTCAAACAGCATGATCGTGGATTGGAGATTTGGATGGCACTGACTTGGTCAGAAACACAGGTTATGAGGATTAGGGGATCTGCTGGAGGATCCTCTTCAGGTAATAAATGTTTATATCAAACTATACTTATTACTTGTGTCCAAATTATTTGTGTCCATCTTTCTAACTATTTTCCATGCTCCAAATTTGTCAAGAGTCTGAAAGGCAATCACAAAAATCATAATTTTACTTTACTTTTCAAAAAGTATTTTACAATAAATTCAGTACGTTAATTTAGGGAAAAGAAGTTTATTTTGTATTAATATACCGTATATATATATACTTCTCTTCTGCACCGTGTGAAGAAACATATTAGAACATACTGGGAAATTTTAAGAAAATGGGAGGGTAAAGTGATTAAACCTTAAACTAAAAAAAATTATGAATAAAGTGTAGAAGAGTGCTTATTTTTTTTATTTCTAGCCTATAAGGATAACTTTCACTTGCTGAGAACAGTGGTGCTGATTAAAATCATAGAAAATAAAGTTTGGAAGTAAAAAATTGCCTTCAAAGTAGTTAAGCTGCCTCTGACCTGTGTGTCAGTGATCTGTCATTGCTATCTAGTAAATGTAGCAACAAATTACAAATGTAAAAAAGCTCCTGCCAAGTTACTTGCAGCAATTATCTCAGAAACAGAAAGAGCTATCATATTTGGGAATTGTGTTGTTGGAAAGAGCATGGAATTTCAATTCAAAGGGCATTAAGCTCAACTGCAGGAGGACTGCAGTTTGCTTGCAGCAAGCCAATTCATGCATTTTCTGGAGCATTAAGAGGCAAAAAGTGGCATTCTCGACACTATTTTGCTCACAGTTTGGCTCCACAAGATCAGAGAAGGTCGAGCTTAGGATGCATTGAAAAGCCTCACCCAGACACTCGTATTGGCACAAATCACGACTACAGGATCATGCCATTCTATAATGCAGAGAGGTGACTGGATCAGCCGGTAGTGTAAGAGGGCAGCATTTTCGCTTCAGATAACATTTTTTTTTAAAGATTGATTTTTGTGACTTCCTTCTGGACCACATGGCACATTTGAGTATGCCAAGTAGTGCTTAAGCAGGCACTAATAAAGTAAGGACTCAGATATCATTTGAGTAGGAATAATATGCTTTATTCTGTGCTAGGAGGATTTCTTCGTAGACCTCTTAGCCTGCACTATCAGTACTGCTAATATAGTCAGTGCCATCCAAATTCCTAATCCATGACCATGCCATTTGACTGGCACGGCCATGAAGATGTGAAGTTACTCCATGATTGATGGCCAAGGGGTTAAGTATGCTCAGGCACCATTGAGCGGCTTACCTGGAAGATCCGAGTAAGGTTGCTTTATTTGCATCATAGTCAGTGTTGAGAGACACATCTATCAATCACACAACTTAAGTTTCTATTAACTGCTAACTACCGATGGGAGATGTTCTCTCATCAGTCAGATAAAGAACTGACTGTGTCTCAGCTTAGGATTAAAGGTCAGGTGACCGGGAGGCATAGCCTCCTGGTTGCCCCTGGTAGGTTGGTCTATGTCACGTGACTGCCTTATAATACATTATAATACTTGGTTTTTTTGTTCCCAAATAAAAACAAAAACCTACTTACAGGCCCAGGTGGGACTCTTCTCGGAAAAACCCGGTACCGCACAGCTCTGCTTGTCTCAATGCGAACTACAGTTTGCTCCTGGTGGGCATCCTTCCATTTTGTCTGTTTACATTTGCAGTTGGTTGCTACATTCACTAGGTAGCGCTAATGTCAATTAGCAATGGCAGATCACTGGAACACAGGCCAGCAGTGACTTAACCACTTTGAGAGAGATTTTTTTTACATCTAAACTTCATTTTCCACAATTTTAATCAGCACCATTCTTCTTAGCAGGTGAAAGTTGACCTTATAGACTAGAAATAAAAAAAATCGAAAATGGGAACTCTTCTATACTATATCCAAAATTACATTTGTATCCCTTTGGGGTTTGATGGAGAAACACACGAAATTATTCATGTAGAGGGTTTGTAAAAGTATATACCAAAAAAAAGGTTGGAATAAGAAACGCAATCGAAAATCCGTCCAGTAGTGTAGCTGGGATGTAAACTGAGCTTGAGTTATCCTTTCGAATAGGCTCCTAACGATAATTTATTGTTGTATAAATTACAATAAATTGCTAAAGAGTGTTGTAAATTTCTTGAAACGGTGTTTTATTTTTCTCTTTAACATGATAAGCGATTAAAGGATTTTTTAAAGAATAAAGTAACTCAACTCAGATCTTTCAGGTCTAATTTCAGTGCAAGTTAAAGTAATAAACAAATCTGATGTATATAATACTAATTTCTGTATAGTTAACAGAGGGACTGTAATGTCACATCTGGTGTAATAATGTGGAGCAAACTGTGGCAAACTGTGGAAAAATATGTTTAAGACTGTAAGCCTAATTGTCACAAGATAACTGGAAAGGCCAATTTCCTAAAGCTAACGCGCTGCACAACTGGTATGTTGATAAAGAAGAGCGTGTGGCTGAGTGTGGATGTCATTTAATCGAATTTTTTTTCTTAATTAATGACGCAATAAGCATTCTTCTATTTTACTTTTAAATTAAGAAAAAAAACCTTGAGGTCATGGACTCTTGAAAGATGGAAATGACATTTCAATGGCTTTTCTTTTCTGAAAACAGTATTGTAGCTTAATTTAAATATAGTAACAGTAATAAACAGTATAGCAAATTAAAAAAGCTGTGTCAAAATTGAAAATTTGATGAATAATAGCAGCAATTTAATACACTGAAGAAAAACAACATTCCATACAAAAGAAATCATTTATCATTATGTCAAAATGTCTTGACAAACAACAACTAATCATACTAAAACTACTGTTGTAAGTTAGAATAACATTATATTCAGTGTTTAGAGCAAACAGATTTGATTTAATCTTATTACATAACATAAAACAAATATTTTTTTATCTATTTATAAGTCTTTAGGTTTCTAATTAAATTGCAGAGTTTGTACATTTGTTTCCTACTGATTATATTTCTTAATTAAATAATTATTATTAAATGTTTGCATACATGTTAAATTATGCATCATTGATATTTATTAAATATTAAATATTTAAATTTGTTAAATTATTATATTTATCGATGAGCAATGAAAATAAGTATGCTACTGTATTTAATAAAATAACTGTAACTAATGCTAATTTATATAAAATAAACAACACCATATTTTTAAGTCTACAATCGAAGCTTTGCACTAAGCCTCAACCTAGTGACGCAATTAAAAAACTAAAGATGTGTAGCTTTGTTTGGATTTCGCTAAGATGAGAGCTTTATCAACTTAATATTTCCTTGCATCAGTCGTATTAAAAATGTTTTTAATTTATTTAATGATTTTTAAAGATTATAAGTATAAATATATAAAAAAATAAATTGAAGCTTAGTTTTTTCTTTTTCTCTACATTTCCCACATGAAATATTACTGCCAAGTGCAGGAGATGGATTACTTTCTAATGATTCATCTATTGAACCCAAGTACAAAAAAATGTTAAAAAGACGAGTTCCAATCATTTCGTTCATCTCTTCATGGCAAATGAAAATCAGTCCAAAAAGATCTTTTAACAAAAAAAGAAAAGAAAAAAAGAAAAAATCATCCCAAACGTGCTATCTCTTGCGTCTTTTTATGAAGTGACAATTACGCAGCGAGAAACAGCTTGTGTCGTCTCCTAGGAATCGTTTTCAGCGACATCAGCTTCATTTGCACTAACTTCCATAAATCAAAAAGGGCTGATTTTAATTAGGACCCTTCATGTACATATATCCACATAGATAAAAATTTTAAAAATAGAGGAAAATGAATAGAATAATGACATAATTAAGTTTAGTTAACATTAAACTTTAAATATCTTTTCTTTTAATTTGTTATTTTTAAGTATTCCATTTTACAAAGTCATTTATCACTGAGGCAACAAACAACTAATCTGCAAAAGTGATTATAATTTCTTTTAGCAAATAAATTGCTTGTTTAAAATTGCTTTAAGAAGCATTAACTTTCTGGTACAGAATAATACATTTAGTTTACATTTAGTAGTTACAAAAAGTTTTTAAATTCTACAGGTTTATAAGATAACAAAATAAAAAAAATTATAAAAATGCAAAAAATAAGTAAAAATTTGTTTAAGATATATAGGAATCTAGGCTCTGATCTGAAGATTCCTGGAGCACTTTTCTGTTAGGGGTTTCGAACATAAAAATAGAAATATACTTTACAACAAAGTTGCTGTTGGCAATTATTAAAGTTATTATAATTACTATACATCTTATTTAAATCTCTAATCTTTTATTAAAATTGCAATGTTAGATCAAGCATACTGTCATTTTGTTAAGCCCAGATAATAATCCTTTTCATGTTTATAAATAATTTAAAATGTTTTAAGTAAGATTTGTCCTTTGTTTGCTGTAGGTTCATTGTCTTGCTCGTAGAAAAATTTGCATTTTAATATTTAAAAATCAAATACTGTACAGTAATACATATATAAAGCACAATTTTACTCAACATTTTTCAAAAATTATAGCTCGAAGAGAACATTTTCTTCAAGGAAGCTGCAGGTTTTCTACAAGCAACTAATAGATGTTATATCCATTCAAAGTGGATTTTTGCATATATTAAGACATCCAATTTGTAGGTTAGGGTAAGGCATTTCCATCTTAGTTTCTTGATTGACATGTGTGGTGTAATGTGAAGCGACTGTAACGACTTGCAGTTTCCAAGCTGCTGGTCACGGCAAGCAATCAATGTGAACATTGGAGTGCAAGAGATGCCACACAAGTGACTGGAACACTGCCAGCAATCGTATGAAATTGAGAAAAGGTTGGGAAAACCTTGGGTGTGTTACTTCAAAATTGAAGAAATTATCATACAGACACATTGGCTATTGGGAATTGGTGGACTGGAAACTGCACCTTTTTCAAATTTATTGCCTCAGAAATAATATGGAGCCACATTAGGCCTGTTAATATTTTGTACTAATGAGATTTAACGAGCCAAGTAACAAAGAGTTCAAAAGAATATATTTTAAGAAGATTAACAACAAGGTGTGAAATTGTATATCATCATTTATTCAACTTGAGTTAGAAAAAAGAATAAAAAGCAACTTTATTTTAATGATATTTAAAACAAACTTCACGATAATGAAAAAGGTTATTAAAAATAATTAGTAAATTTGAATATTTTTTAAAATAAAGTCACAAATTTGAGATTTCTTCTGTAAGATATGAAAATATCTGTAGATTTATTATGTGTACTTATTAATTAATTAAACGAATTAATTATTTATAATTATTTATGTACATAAAATATATTTATTTGCCCTTACAGATTTTCAGATAAAGATTGTTACACGATAAAATATGGGTTTTACATAACACGAATGCAACTTACCTCTTTAATTGAGCGTAATGATAGGGGTTGATTAGGCTTAGCAGTTTGAAATATGTTAATAGGCACGTTTTCCTCATAAACAATTATTTTTATTCAGCTTATCTGTAATTTGCGGATGAAGAAATGTTGAGTTAGCCCTGCAATTTTCTACTAGTGCCATTTGATGTTCCATTTCTTGTTTGTTGGGTTGTGGTTATTACTTCCAATTGCTTACAAAGTGTCATTCCACGTTAACCAAAACAACCATAGTAATGTTTTGCATCGTAGTTTATGAAGACACTTCGAATTTAAAGTTGAGTTTGTTGTTTTGTCTTTAGGGAAAGTATTAAATGAATTATTTATAAAATTTAAATAATTTTGGTAGTTTTTAATTCAACATTGCAAACTTTAGAAGACTAAAAGATTTGGTGTTGTAATGTTTTTACACAAGTAAATCTATATATTGTATTAGCCTACTTACACAAAGATGTATGGATCCTTTTCTGGTTCTGCAAAATGTCAAACAAAAGTGTTTTTGAAAATGTTTTGGCATCTGTATGAAAATAAAATATCAAAACTAAGTCAACATTTAAGAATGCAGCAGATTCTATCGATCAATAAATCAATGAATCAACATGTAACGTGTATTGCCACATATGTATGTGGTTTCTCTTGAAATGTTTGAAATTGTTAATAAACATTAAACAATTCTAGTCATGTCAATAGATGAGTCTGCACAACCTAAAAAGTTAAATTAATGCTTATTCTTTACTAAAAATATTTTAAATTGTGTAACAATTTTCTTTTGTATTTTTTTAAATCAAATTTAGCATGCTTGTTTTTATAATTTAAATAAGACTTTTTGTTAATACTTTATTATTATAGTGTTGTAATTACTGATGATATAATTCTTAACTGTATATAAAATTACACTGATAAATATAGATAAGACAAAACATTTAAACATTCACTGCTGTATAGAAATAATATAATTATCACCCACAATTTCCAAACAAAAAAATCTTTCTTCCGGCAGTGAAAAGAAATGATTGCTCTTTGTGAATGACTCCATTGGGCCACATTGCAATAGGTTCACTGTACATTAATAAGAGAGCAGTTTCCTCGTTTCCGTGAGCATTAGTCCATAATAAGAAATAAAAGCGGAAATGGAGATTTATCTGGAATGGCGCACTGCAATCATAACACTTCAGTGGCCATTATTTTCACTGCTCTTTCTCTTAAATACCTTTACTGTTAATAAAAAGAAGTAAATAGATATTGAGTAAATGAAACTAATGCACTGTATTTTATTTTGGTTCATGCTGGTGCATGCAAAATCGTAAGTTCATTTAAGAGCATGTGAGGTAAGGTTTTCTCATATACACACTATATATTGGAATTTATTAGGTTGGTTGTTAATAAGATTTTATCTTATTCAGACAATTAATTTGATTTTACTTCTTGTAAGGATTTTAATTAAATTAATTAAATTAATTAAATTAATAGTAGGAGAGAATTTATGCAAATTACACAGATGGATAAAGCAAAGGATGATTAAAAGTGAAACAAACTCATAAACATATTGTATATTGGTATATGAAATTAGATGATAAATTCAACCAGTTATTTAGTTGTTAAATCGATCACATTCACAAACTCGTTTAGCGGGATGACGTCACTTCCTTTAAAAGTTCGTTTTAAATGGCTAAAACGAGTGAAATATGAACTAAAATATTTCATCATTTTTAATATAGTTTTAGAGTAATATGAAATGTACTTAACTGAAGGAAGTACTATAGATGATTAAATTGAGAAAACTTTTTTGCCTCAGGTACGAAGTCGTATTGTGTGTTTACATTTTTTAATTTCGTGTACAAATATCAATTTTAAAAAGTTCAGATTTTTTTGTGCACGTTTTTTAATGATGTTATTATTTACTTATAGTTTAATATATATAGATTAAAATGTAATTTATAGTGTTTGTTCATTTTCAGTTGTCAAATTTTTAACACTGTAAGGACATGAAACGAAATTTCTAAAAGAAGTTACAGAAATACAAATTTTTAATTAAAATTGAAATTTTTCAACATTTAAATTTCCAAAATTCACTAGAAATTCGGTTCTAGTTTTTGATAAAACAATATGAAATCAAAAGTCAAACATAGGGAAAAACCTTTGTCACACAAAAGTAGGATAGGAGTAAACTTGCAAGATAGAATTCTTTACTTTCTACACAAGAGATGAAAAGATGACACTCCTGAGCCAAAATCAGCAGAAAAACCTTATCAGATATGCCAGACATGCACATCGTAATCGTATCCTACAGCATTGGAAGTGAAAGACGAAGAAAGAAAGTTCTCGTCTCAAAATCAATACCTCCTCAACTTAGAAGCACCACTGTCACACTTTGAATTAAAGGGATACATTTCTGCTTTAATATATTGAATAGAAAAAACTCTATAGTCATTTCATGTCTCTTTTATTTTCAATGAAAACACTATCATATATTAGCTATTATTTACATAGTGCAATTTAACCTCAAAGACTTCAAAGTATATTACAAAAAATTATTACTTAAAAAATCATATTAAAATCTTGACAGTTTAAATTTAAATTTAAAATGCTAACTTTTTATGGTTTTAAACTCCAGTAAAAAGAAAATTAGTTTTATAAAGTTATATATACTTGCTTGT
>JAQFZN010000529.1:0-27725 GCA_034687075.1 Geophilus carpophagus
TAAAGAAAAGTGGATACAAAGTATCGAGAAATTTTCTAATATAAAATAAAAATATTTAATTTAACACTAAAAATTAACAATTTAAAAAAATTCAAGTTTTACCTTGATTCTTCAGGATAGGTGAGTAAGAAATTTCCACAAGCCAAACACGCAGCTGTTAAAAGAAAATTTAAATGTTAAAAATTAAAAATTGAATAATTGAATAATTTAAAATCATACAGTCTCGAACAGGCCAACTTTCATCACTAAAACACACGATTAAAGTATTAAGCAATTGGGTAACGTATGGTTGAACAGCAGTTTTATCAATCTGTAAAAATAAAAATAAATTTTAAAAAATTTTCGCAAAAATTTAGTAAAAAAGCAAATTTCATCATACCTTAACAGCTAATTCAGCAACACACGAACAAGCAGCTTCACGAACTGCATGATTTTCAACTTGTGTTTGTTCAATATAATGTTCGACAACATTTTCGATGTACTTTCGAACTAATTCTTTGCCTTCAGTACCAGCAATCTGCCGCCATGTTTCCTGCGAGTAAATTCTCACACCTTCCGCTAAATAGTACCTTAAAAAACCGTTACATTAAAAAAAAATTAAATATTATTAATTTCAATAAGTAAATTACCTATTAAGACACAATTTTGGAATTAATTCAGGATAAAACACTTCTCGGGTTTCATTTCCAATGGTCGTTAAAAATTTCCTCGACGCCATTGCTGCAGCCAAACGCACCTAAATCAAACACATTTAACAATTTGCTACAAAACACGGAAAATTAGAGAAATACCTGACTCCAGTTATCTGTCAAACCAACACCAAGATGGCGACTGAACTGATGACCAAATGAGAGTATCGGACTCGATTCCGATAACAAACTAGTAGAAGCTAAATAAAATTGAATATAAAATATAAAAATCAAAATCTAATTCCTAAATTACAAACAAATACCGTCATTTTCAATACTTTCAGAACAACATCCAGTAATAAGCGACGATAAAACATAATATCCCGTTTCTCTTACAAAACGATTTGTGTGCGACAAAGTTTGAAACACCAAATCAATAAGTTCTTGAGTGACCCATGGCTCAAATTGATGACCACATCCATCTACCATTGCTTGCAATGCTCTAGGAAAAAAATAACATTTGATAATTTTATAATTAATTTTTAAATTAATTTTTAAACAATTTTACTTCATGCTTGTTTCTAGAAATTTCCATCCAGCCGTATCATGAAAAATCTGAGCTGCATCCGAAATCTGTGCATAAAAACCAATTTATAAAACAAGTTAATTAATAAAATTTAAAGTAAAAAATTACTCGTTCAGTTGAAGAAGTAAGTTTTTCCACAATTCGATTTTCTTCACTTAATAATTCAGTTTGATTCGATAAATCGGAATTTGAAACATCTCTTGCTAAATTAGTAATAATCAAACTCAAAACTGTATCTTTACTTTCCGAATAAATTATAGGCCCGAATTTTTGACACAAAACTCCCAACACTTCACCTGAAAAAGAAATATCATTTAAATCACACAGAAAAGGTAAAATCAATTTGACATTTCAATGTAAACAAACCTGCAGCCATGCGCACACGAACTTCATCATCAGTTAAAAGCTTCAGAACAATTAAACGCATTCGAAAACCAAATTCTTCGCAAAATTTATCGTCAGTATTCACATGAAGTAGCAAACATTTTCCTCCCAACATCGCACAATTTCGCATTTCCCAACTTGTACCCAAAGTCTCGGCATGACTGAGAAATATTTCCCCCAAATTTTCAATTTCTTTTGCATTTGCGCTCTGTAAGTATTTTTCCAAATCAGGAATCGCTCTATCTCTCTCTAATTTCTTAGGACTGCACAACAGCTCCAAAATTGCGGTTACTTCTCCCATGATTATCCAAAGTAAACAGTAGCTGCTCAAAACCAAGGATAAAGTAAGTTTGCTTATACCGACGTCTAGTGAGGGTCATAACGAATTAAATGTTACAAACTAACGACGCACTTGAACCGATCGCTGGCCATTGGCAAACGGTCTTTACATTCAAATACGGATGGCGGTGAATTCTTTGTTAAATCGATAAACAGCAGTTACAAGGTCCGAAAATGATGCGCAAAGAACGAAAAGGTGATGTATCAATAACCAAATGATCAATATATAAAGTATTAATTTATTTGAATGATAATTTAGTTAAAGCTAAAGCAGCGAATGGCCATCAACTTGCTGAGGCTTTACCAGCTGGATTAATTTTAACGGATCTTTACAAACAACAGTGGATATTAGGAAAATCCATAGGTGTAGGGGGTTTCGGTGAAATTTATAGCGGTAAACAACTTTTATCATGTAAATAGTTAGATAGTTTAAGTAATTGAATTTATTTTTAGCTTCCAACGATGTATCGAAACCAGTTAATGCTAGTGCGAATTATGTGATTAAAGTTGTATGTTATTGAATTATTATATATTATTTATGTTTGTTATTATTATTATTTTAATAATAATTAATTAATATTTTCAGGAACCTCATTCTAATGGACCATTGTTTACTGAAATTCATGTTTACCTCAATATCGCCAAAACAGAATCAAGTAAATGAAAAAGTTGTCATTTGAATTAAAATATTTCTATTTTTTAATTTTTGTGTTTATTTAGTTGAAAAATGGAAACAAGAACGAAGGTTAAAGTTTCTAGGAATGCCTAAATTTATAGGATCTGGTTCTCATGAATATAATGAGACTAAATATCGATTTATGGTGATGGAACGATTTGGGAATGATTTACAAAAGTTATTTATTCAAAACGGGAGATTATTTACTCATAAAACCGTCCTTAATTTAGGAATTAAAATAGTAAAATTTTATAATTGATATATTTTTAAATTGTAAAAATATAATTAATACTTTTTTTCTAGCTTGATGTTCTAGAATACATTCATTCTCTCGGCTATGTACATTGTGACATCAAAGCGTCGAATTTACTTCTAGGCCATAACGATAAATCAAACGAAAAAGTAATATAAACTATGATTAATCAATTATTCAAATTAAATAATGAATTTGTGAAATATTTTTAGGTTTATTTAGTGGATTTTGGCTTGGCTTGCCGATATTTAACTAAGGAAAGCGATCACAAGCCATTCAAACCTGATCCAAAGAAAGCTCACGATGGAACCATTGAATATACAAGTCGTGATGCGCATATTGGACGTACGAACTCCAATCTATAAATATTATAAATTAATTAAGTAATAAATAATTCTTTTAGTGTTTTCTCGTCGTGGAGACCTGGAAATTTTAGCTTATAATATGTTACAATGGACTTGTGGCAAGTTACCATGGGAAAAAGACCTTGAAAATTTTGAGGGAATTAAAGCTCAAAAATCAAAGTGAGTTTGAAATTTTAAATTTATTTGCAACTGTTAAATAATTTTATTTGAAATTTTTCTAGATATTGCGAAAACGTTCCAAAATTATTTGCAGATTGTTACAAGAAATCTAATCCATGTCCAGGTTGTATATTAAGACATTGAATTAATGAATATTCAATCTTATTATTTGAATTAATTATTTCAGGTCTTAAAGAACTATTTGATTATATCGTCAAATTAAAATTCGATGACGATCCCGATTACGATTTATGTCGTGAATTTTTCAAAAACGGTTTAAAACAATCTGGTTTTAAATATGATGGAAAAATCGATTTTAAACAACCAGTTAACGTAACACCAAAACCGAAAAAAGTATGTAAATTCTAAATATGAATAATTAAACTGTATGATAATTCTCATTTGATATTTTTTTAAATAATAGGAAACGATACGTAATCGACAAAAAATTGAAAATGAAAATCTCACATCATCACCAATTCGAATCACACGCAGCTCATCACGTAAACCATGTGCTCCTGCTCAGTCCAACAGGTTGAGCCATTTTGTTTTTGAAATTACATTTAATTTAATTTAATTTGACCAATTTTTTAAATTTAGAGTTAAAAAATTATCTCCCGAAATAAAAGTTCAAAAGTCTACCTCACCACCTGCCATTAGTAATCCAACGCCCGCCATGTTGCTTATAATGGAAAAGAAACGACTAAAGGAAGAATTAAAGGCTAAGAAAGCAAAAGCAGCTAAACGGCCGAGTCCTAAAGCAAAAGCTACTAAACGGTCGAGTCCTCAATCAAATACTGGTAAGAAAAATAAACAAAAACAATTTGTTTTTTAAATTTTATCAAGAATAGGAAAATGTGAATTCCCAGTATATTTATGAATGATTAGAACGTCAGCAATTACTTCACATTCATTCAAAAGTGTAGTGGATATCTGAAATTGTTAAAAAATGAAAAATAATTTTCAAATCTTGTTTGCAGGCCGAAGTAAACGAATTAGGCAAAACAATGAAATTAGCCCGGATTTATTTTAAACATTTATATTCGATTTGCTTTTAGTACTTTTGTTTTATTTATGTAATAATTTTACAGCTATGTATTTTGCTAGTAAAAATTAAAAACTTATTTTTTTTTGACTAATTCATTTATTTATTTACTTATTCCTTATAAAAAATCACTAATGATTATACATTTTTTACACATTCAATACAAATAATGGAATAAATACTGTAATAGTTATTACAACTACAGTAAGAATATCATTACACTACCAAAAAAAATGGAGTCTTAAAAGATTTCAAAAAAAAATCTGTAATCAAAAAAAAAATCCGTTTTAAATTTAATGTTTACAAAGACAGTGTTTTAAAACTCAACTGTACAATGGAGGTTATGGCTTACAACATCGTTCTAAAGTGTAATATTATTGTAGTATTAATTAGGAAAGATTTGCCAGGAAAAGAAGAACGTAAAACTTTTTTTCAAATTTCAAACGGTCTTTTAAGCAGAACTTTGCTGACCGTTTTGATTTTGTGTTTGCTCGAATTGATTTTTGTTTTTCAGCAAATATGACGCTAAATATTCAATCGGATCTGGTGGCCTAAATAAATAGAATCAAATAATATAATATTTAATAAAATTATAACTGCCATTAATTTATATTAAAAGTACCGTTCTTTCGCTAGTGTGGACAACGCTTGTAAAAGAATAGGAACGACAGTTTGATCGAGATATTGTCTTGTTGGAAGCGATTGCAAGTCTAATCTGGGTTTCTTCGACGGTGTTTCACCAACTGCGTCCTTTTCATTCTTAGCAACTTTCTACAATTTGAAAAATTATTTATTTTATATTAATTTAATTCAAAAAACTATTAAAATACCTGAAGACTTTCTGTCAATCCTGATTCAGTAGCTGCGTTTTCTGCAACTGCAGGGTCAACAACAGCATCCGTATTTGTTTCTGTTGCAGCTGCATCTGCTGTAGCCACAGCTTGATCCAAACCTAAATTAAAAATAAAAATTTCAACATTTTCCTCAGTTTTAATACACGCGGATCGTTTAGACAATTTATCATTTGTTGCTTTAACGTGGGCAATTCAATTGAAAATTTACTCAATTTTTCATTGATTTTCTTCATTTTTTTGCTTATTATTTTCATTTTGAATATTTTAAGAGTAAATTAGCACCAAAATTTTCCACAAATTATATACTTACTAGCATCCGCCATCTCTCTCTTCACAATTACCAAGACAACACAACAGGCTAGCAAATGATTCGCGCTTTCGTCGGTTTCGCTAATATTTTATATCACGTGACTGCTCAACAGCCAATTACATTTCTTTTTGGCTCTGTCTTTGTCCGAGTAGGAAAAAACCTCAATGGTTTCCATGATAATCTAACAGCAGACCGACACGTCTATAAAACATCGTCCTTGAAATAAATTTTAAAGTAAAACTGTGAATTATTTAATATTTTTATTTAAAATTATTAGTTTATTTTGTGTTTTTTAGAATTTTATTGCTACATTGATTACATTATTTTGTAGTTTTTTAAATTTCTTTTCATCGCTAGCGGAAGAAATAAACTATACCGAAAACAGTTTAGCTGGTTTGCAGTCATAAACAAGGAAAATGGAAATGGAAAATAGCGACATAGTATCTGAATTTATTGACAAACACGGCGAATTTATCCAGCAGGTAAATACAAACTTAAATACATATGTAAACCTATAATTTATGATGTAATAAACATAAGTTTAGTATTGCAGGTAAGCCCGATTCATTTTTATTCAATTAACAATTAATTTATTTATTTTTCAGATTGTTCTTTTAATTTGGTTACACAAAGGCCAAGAATACGAAGCTTTATACGACGCTGTTACAGGAGTAAAAACATGGTGTGAAATGAAGAAACATTTCGAAAGTGGAGAAGGATTTGAAGCACTTAAAGTAAAAAATAATTAAAAATAATTATTCAACTAAAAATAACGAAATAATTAATTATTAAATTTGAATTTGATAGATTGGACTAATGGGCTGGTTACACACAGGATTCGGTATGCAAGGAGTAATTCAACAAAGTGTTACATCAACTAATCTTGTAGAGAATTTGTCTAAGAAATTATTAAAAGATGACGAAATTGAAGAACTTAGAGTAAAATATATTAGAAAAATAATTATTATAATATTTATTAATTTATTTATTTATCTACTTGTTTATTTAATTTAGAATAAAGCGATTCTTAACATAGCTTCACTTATTCAGCAAAATCCAAATGCCAGTGAAGAAACGTTGCGAAATATAGTTTTGCAAGAGGTTAATGCGTTCGCAAATGACGTCAGTTCTATTTAAAACCACCAATTCCATATTTATTTCATGTTTATTTTATATTGTTTATTTATTTACTAACGCAAAGCATTCAATTTTATTATATTCCACAATTATATTCCATTTTATATTGTAAAATTTAATTTGCTTAAGTAATAAACACAGCTGTATTCAGTCACGTCATTTTCCATTCCGTATCAAATAATTATGGCGGAAATTACATTTTTATCAATTTTTCGATAGGAAATTGATTTTTTACTTGTTGTATTTCTCACCAGATGTCAACACCTCCTTGATCGCGTAACCATATTGCAAGTGATCGCTGAATATCCACTCGAAAACAAACATCTCTAGGTTTTTCCACGGTTAGCAAAAAGTTACAATTTTGATGTAAAAATGTCTGTATCAAAACATTTAGACTTCTTATCCGAGGTAATAAAAATGACAAATTGTATTATGGATCACGTGATAAAGTTATAATTCGTTCGCATTCAGCTGGCGATGTTAGCATGGACTCTAAAGGGAGATGAAGCGAAAGGAGCTGTTCAGGTCGTAACGGGAATGCAAGTGGTTTTAGGTGCATGGAACCGAATAACGAAACAGGATGAAATCGATTTACTACGGGTAATCATCATTATTATCACAATAAATAATAAATTTAACGTTAAAAATGATTTTAGGAGGCGACATTGCTGTCGATCGTTGAATACATACGAAATAATCCGAAAGCAAGCCCGGATGCAATTCGTACCGAAGTTTTGCGTCAAGTTGATGTGTTTACCGAACGTTTATCCGCTCTGTAAATTGATTTCCGCCGTATTTTTATCATTGCCATTTACAATCATAAAATGAAGATGTTAAATGATTTACTCGTTGAGCTATGCAACAGTAATTTTGAAAAATTCCGTATAATTTTTGCTCAACATTAAATTGCGTTTATGAATGTTTAAAAAAAGAAAGAACAAAATTGTTGCATGAATTTTAATCCATGAATTTTAATCCAGTCATTTTTCCACTTGATAGTAATTATTATATTAAATCGTATAATAATCTTTCAGTCTTTACGGACTTTTTTTGTACAGAAATGTGTGTCAAACTTGTTATAAAGTTTTATAAAAATTCTTATCTTTGTACTCAATTAGTACGACTAAACTATTTAAGATTGTATAAAATAAATTTCTTTTTGAGTTAATGTTGATATAAAAATAGTAATACTTAATAAAATACTTTTTGCATTTGTTAAATAGCACATAAAAACATTATTCAGGTCCCTGTCCCACAAAACATTACTTCCAAAAACAGAAATATTTGTAAAATTATACAAAATTATACAAAATTAATTCATTACATTTTTCAAGAGATCCTTTCAACCGATGAAAATTGGAAAAAAAGATTAAATAAAAATATTTTACAATTTCAAACGATTATATTTTCAAATTAAGTTGAAATTTTGGTTGGGAATGGCAAAATACGAATTTCTAGCACACTTGTGAATGACGAAAATGTCAGTAAATGCATTAACTCATTCACAACTGAACTAGAATTCGAATTTTCACCATCCCTGATCAAGGGTGCATTGGACCATCTTCTAATTTTCTCCAAACAACCTAAAAATACATTAATTTAATAAACAAATTAATAAACAAATAAATAAACAAACAAAAATAAACTCACATTACACATTTCTCGCACCAATGCCTTTTCTCCATTTCCAATCGTTTCTACATCCTGAGTAGGTTTATCGAGTTTATCGTGAACTTCTAACACTTTCATCGCATGAACAATCGTTTCCGGTTTCGGTATTTGTACTTGATTCATTTCCTCCTATTAAAACAACATTTACCACATTAGATTATTAAAGATTTATTTGAAATAAACCATTCAAAATACCAAAAACAAATTATCATCGCCATCTGGTGGCAGTAAATGAATCTCTCTCTGTCGATTTAGAGAACGAAGAATCTTTTTCTCTTCTCCACCATTCAACCAAGAACTATTCGCAGGCGATTGATCGTTTTCCAACTGTCGAATTTTCAATTCAAGACTTTTAATATACTGTAGAATTTGTTCTATAAAATAAAAAAAATATATAAACAAACATAAACACAAACAAAACAATAAAAATACCATTTATGATACTCCTTTGTCGCTGAATTCCCTCTTCAAGCAACCGCTCCCGACTCGAACTTCTACTCGGCGGAGGTGGAGCTAACGGTTCATCAGTATTAGTACTCGAACTGCTCCCATCTCCTTCATCCCTCGGACCATGCAAAAGCGCTCCACATTGACCACACAAAGACGAATGATTCACACTCCGTTCTTCATCCAAATACAAACACAATTGCTGAAAAAAAACATAAAAAAATGAGAAAATGAAATAAAATTTAAAAATTTAAAATAAAAAACAAACTTTCAACTCCAAATTATCTTTAATCAGTTCTTGTTGTTTGCTTTCTAATTCTCGTAGTTTATTTTGATAGGCAGAAACTTCTTGTCTCATCACACTCGCCGTGTATCTTCCAAACCGCTGCCATTCTCGCGCTAGTTTTCTTCCTTTTTGACGATCATCGTCCAAGAAACAACACAAATCACGCAATTCTAAATTATCTTCTTGCAAACGTTGATTTACATCTTTTAATCCTCGAATTTCCATCAAATGCACCTGCATTCTACAATTTCCTTCCTTCATTACAGCGCCATGATCGATTTTCAGTTTAATATTATCCGCTTCTGCTTTTCGTAATTTTTTAAGCAATTCGACAGCTCCTAATTTCAATAAATCTTCGTCGCTTAATTTCGAATTCGGTGCAAGTTGATGTGTAGGCACAGGATTAGGTGCAAAGTGTTTATTATTATGTTCGGTGCTCATGTTGTTAACAGAATCCGAAACCACTCGCACCATTCTTTTGTGTTACTCTTTTCTTTTCATTTTCTCCAATTTTCTATAAAATCAACATATTTCGTTTAAATCTCCATTCTATCGCACCGATTATTATTATTTACTCACCACTTGTTCATTTTTTAATCATTTATGTCACAAACATGGCTTCTAAGCGTGACGTAAAATGACCTTAACATTTTTCTCTCGCTTCCCTTTCTCACCACTAGTTAGCGCTCATTTCATTTGCCTTTCAGTTACAACGAGTAAGTTTGATTGATATATTTTCACGTGTCATTTTTTAATAAAATCGTTATTTTTTTTAGTAAAATGAAGACTAGATTCAGTACGATTGATCTTACGGCCTCGGTTGCCGAATTACAAAGGTTCTCTTTAGTTGGCATCAATTTATTCTGTTGAATTAACGTGTTGTTTACTTGGTTTATTACAGCATTTTGCACATGCGTATCGTCAACGCCTACGATATTGACCATAAAACCTATTTATTTAAACTAGCAAAGTAAAATGAATCGTTACAAAAATTACTCTTTTATAATTATTATGTATTTTTAAAATTAGACCGGAACAAAAATGCGTTTTACTCGTCGAATCTGGAAGCCGAATTCACAAAACCGAATACGAATGGCCGAAAAATCCAGCGCCTTCGGGATTCACAATGAAAGTAAAAATTCATAAATTAATTATAAAAACGTAATTATAATCAAAATTTTATTTCATAGCTGAGAAAACATATTCATAATCGACGTTTAGAAGAAATTCGTCAATTGGGAATCGATCGAATCGTTGATTTAAAATTCGGTTGCAACGAAGCTGCTTATCACGTGATCATTGAATTATACGATCGGGTAAATCACTAAAAAAATTTTTAAAATAAATTTAATACTAATTTTAAAATATTGACAGGGTAATATTATACTAACGGATCACGAATACAGTATATTGAACGTTTTAAGACCGAGAACTGAGGGTGAAGATGTTCGTTTTGCAGTTCATGAGAAATATCCAGTTGAGAGAGCCAAAGAGCGACAACCGATTATGCCGATTGAAAAGTTGTTAATAATTAATAAAAAAAAATGAAACCTAATGTTGATTTTGATTAATTTTCATTATTTTTTTGTTTTAGGGTACGTGAGATTCTTTTACACGCGAAAGAAGGTGATAATCTTCGAAAAGTATTAAATCCACATTTAGGTACATTTTTTATGAATTCATAGTTTTATTATCAAAATATTTACAATTTTTGTTGTTACAGAGTACGGACCAGCATTGATAGATCATGTATTGCTCTCAGCTCAGTTTCCTGAAGGTGTGAAAATTGGAAAAGGATTTGATTTGAATCAAGGTATTGATGATTAATTCGTATTAGATTTATTAGAATTAAATTTATTTGTTTTTGTTTAGATATTCCACGATTGCTTGATGCATTTCAAAAAGCTGAAGAAATGTTAACTTTATCAACTCAAGGCAAATGCAAGGTAGTTATTTATAATTAGTTGAATTGAAATGATTTTGAATTTGATGTTTCGTTTTAGGGTTATATCACACAAAAAGTAGAAAAGCGACCAGCAAAAGAAGTAGAGGATTCGTATTTGGTTTATAATGAATTTCATCCTTTTCTTTATCTTCAACATGAAAAGAATCCCTATGTTGAATTTATTTCATTCAACGATGTAAATTTGAAAATTTGGTTGATTTTGTTTGTGCTTTTTGTAATAAAGTTTTTTATTTATTTCAAACAGGCGATAGATGAATTTTTTTCGAAATTAGAGAGTCAAAAATTAGACATGAAAGCGATTCAGCAGGTAGATAATTTTATTTTATTTTTATTCGTTAATTAATAGTAATAATAATTTGATATTTATAGGAAAAAGAAGCTTTTAAGAAACTGGAAAATGTTCGAAAAGATCACGAAATTAGAATTGGAAGTTTGCAAAGAAATCAAGTAAAGTTTCATATTTTTTTTAGAAAAAAGAGTATTATTAAAATTAAATTTACTTTTAAACAGGAAGATGATAAACAAAAAGCAGAATTAATTGAAATGAATCTGAATTTGGTATAAATTTAATGTTGAATTTTAAACATTTATATCTAAAATTTAAAAAATTTCATATTTAGGTCGAGAAAGCGATTTTAACGGTCCAAAGTGCAATTGCCAATCAAATTGACTGGAAAGAAATTTCACAATTAATTCAAGAAGGTGCTCAACAAGGCGATCCTATAGCAAAATCCATAAAAGCATTAAAATTAGAAGTTAATAACATGACCATGTTGCTCAGCAACCCAATCGATTCCGATTCCGACTCGGAAGATGAAGATAAACAAAATGGCGACCATGATGTTAAAGATGCGCAAAAGAGAAATTTATCGAAAACAAAACCCCAACTTGTCGATATTGATTTGGATTTAACAGCTTACGCCAATGCTAAAAAGTAGAAATTTCTTATTGATATAAAATTAAGTATTTAAATATTTAAAAAAATAAAAATCCGAATGTTAATAGGTTTTACGATAAGAAGAAATTCGCACTTAAAAAAGAACAAAAAACTTTGGAATCGTCAACAAAAGCGTATAAAAACGCTGAGAAAAAAATGAAACAAACGTTAAAAGAAGTAGCCACTGTCACCAGTATCAATAAAGCCCGTAAAACTCACTGGTCAGATGTTTAATAATTTATGAATTGATATTTATTTCTATTAATTACGAATTATTTTTAATAGGTTTGAAAAATTCATATGGTTCATCAGTTCTGAAAATTATTTAGTTATCGGTGGAAGAGATCAACAGCAAAATGAAATTGTGGTTAAAAGATATTTAAGAACCGGCGATGTATACGTTCATGCCGATTTACACGGTGCTAGCAGCATCGTTATCAAAAACCCCAGTGGTAAAAACCCAGTACTAAAATTAAATTGAATAGATTTTATATTTTCATTTTTATAGGAAAAGAAATTCCACCAAAAACATTAAACGAAGCAGGAACAATGGCTGTATGCAGCAGTGCAGCTTGGGATAGCAAAGTGGTCACGAGTGCTTGGTGGGTACATCCAGATCAAGTATCAAAAACTGCTCCTACTGGTGAATATTTAACTACCGGAAGTTTTATGATAAGAGGTAAGGATTTAAGAAAAAAAATTATTTGAAGAATTTAAATGTTTAATGTGATTTCTTTACAGGAAAGAAAAATTATTTACCGCCATGTTATTTAGTTATGGGATTCGGGTTTCTGTTCAAAGTAACATATTTTTTAAATACAAATAAATATTGTAAAATTATTGTATTATTATTTGAACAGTTAGACGATGAAAGTATACCTAACCATAAAGATGAAAGAAAAGTGAAAACAATGAATGAATTAGGCACCGATACTACATCATCGCAGATTGATGATGAAGAAGATGTAGAAATTGCTGTTGAAGACAGTGATGATGAGGTTGGCAAAAAGGAAACTGATGATTTAAATAATCGACCAGAAGAAATTGAAGAAAAAACAGAAGAAGAATCTTTGTTTCCCGATACTGTAATCGATTTAGAGCATATTGAAGGAGATCGGTGAGTCGAGTTAATTTTTTAACGGTTTTTGTATATTTAATTTTGAATATTTGTGTAATTAGATTCGTCGCAAAACCACGGTTAAATTCGACTTTGAGTTCGAATGCGAGTGAAAATGTGATTTATTTAGGAGATTCACAACCAGTTGTAATTAAAGTAAGTAAAATTTGAATAATTTTATATTGTTATTCAAAATTAACTGATTTTTTTTACAGCCTTCATCTAATAAAAAAGGAAAAAATCTAAATATAAAGGAAATGGAGCAATCAAATGTAAAGAAAAGTGAGAACGAAGTTGAAGAAGATAAGAAAAAAACGTTGAAACCAAATGGACAAAGCGGAAGTCAATTGAAGAGAGGTCAAAAAGTAAATTTTTAAATTTTAACTTATTTTTAAATTTTTACTTTTGTACTAATTTAATTTCGTTTTCTTTACAGTATAAACTAAAGAAAATTAAAGAAAAATATAAAGACGAAGATGAAGAAGATCGCGCTTTGTTCATGGCTTTATTACAGGGAAGTAATGAAAAGAAGAAGGATAAAAAATCAAAAGATAACACGAATAAAGGGAAGAAAATAGTTCCGAAAACCAAAGGTCAACCTCGACAAACGAGTGAAAAAGGGATCGAGAAATTAACAAGTACAAAAGCTAACGAGGAAGAAGGTCTTTCAGATGACGAAAATGAAGCTAAACAACAAGCTGAAGAAGTATGCAACTTTAATCGGTTTTATTTTTCATATTAAATTAATATTAATATTAAATATAAATTATTTTAGAATGCACATTTAATGGATTCGTTAACTGGTATTCCATCACTTGATGATGTCATTCTTTACGCAGTTCCCGTATGTGCGCCATATAACGCCATAGTCAACTACAAGTAAATTTCTTGTTTTTTAATCTTATCTTTTGTTATCAATCTATTTTCTTCGTAGATTTAAGGTGAAATTAACTCCAGGTTCAGGAAAGAGAGGAAAAGGTATTTTTTTTTTTACCGTTTTCTTGAGTTGATTGTAAATTTTTAACACTTTTCAGCTGCTAAAACCGCTCTCGCCATGTTTTTACACGACAAAACGGCAACACCGAGAGAAAAGGATTTATTCCGAAGCGTTAAAGTTTGTTTACTTTTCTCTAATTTTTGTATTCAGACTGAATTATTCAAATTGTTTACAGGATCAAGATATATCTCGTAATCTGCCAGGCAAAGTAAAATTATCAGCTCCACAATTATTAAAACAAAAACAAAGATGATCGTCTTAAAAAAGAATCAGTTTTCTTTTTAATCAACTATACTTGGTTTTTTTTCGTGCAAATAATCAAATTTTTTAAGTTCATTGATGACATAATGAAAACATAACAAAACTTTAAAACAAACTCAAATTCAGAAAATATAACCATCCGACTGACTACAAAATTGCGACAATTTCAACCACTATTAACTGTTGCAGGCTGAGAAGGTGTGGTCGGTGTCCATCTTAATTTATCACGTGAAGGAAGTGGTGGATGAAAGAAACTGCAACCAGATTGCGTGCAACTAAATCCATAGCGACATGGCTGTACAAAAAATGAAATGAAATAAAATATAAAAAAATTATTAAGTAAATTCTTACTTTGGGATGATAAAATGTGCAGTTCAAATTGCTGCATTTGGGATAAAATTTACACTGTTGTTCTTTTTGTCTTAAATTTAATTTCGAAGCTGCTAAAATAAACAAACAAAATATTAATTATTTTTAAATTTCTTATTTTTCTCTTTAAAAAGTTTAATTACCAAAAACGACGGGAGTCGGCACTTGATTTAAAACTCTTCTACTCGCATGTGTAAACGGACAATTCTGTCGCATACAAGTCGCGTCGTATTTACAATTAGGATGGATATAATGGCATTTATCCCCGAATCGACAATTCGGAAACGTTCTAAATAAAAATAAAACAAATATAAAACACTTCAAACTCCCCAAACTCTGAAAAAATCCTCACTTGCACTGTTTTGAAGGATGTTGATATGGACATTCATTACCATTCTTACAAGTGGGCCAATATTTACATCTTTCTGTGCTTTTAGCACTCGATTCTTTTTCGCCAACTTCCATATCATCATCTAATAAAAAAACAAAAATTTACAAATGAAAATCTCATTTTTCTATTTTTTTTTAAAATAATTACCATTATCAACCAACATCACGTCATCATCATCATCATCCAAATCAATCAATTCACACCCGGAATTAGTTGCCTTTAAAACAGAAGTAAATTGTTTCGATGCAAATGTTGCTGGATCAACTCCATCTAACGTCACAATAAATGTCGGACTTGCAACTGTTTTATTATCATTATTACTGCAATAAAAACAATTTTGAATCATAAAATTACTAACAGTTAACATCAAAACATACTCATCCACGATAATACATCGTTTGTTGTTCATTTCATCATCAATTAGCATCTGCTCCTGTGGTCTATCATCTTCAACAATATTCGGATATGCATCGTCAAACTTATGTACATCAACAACAGATTTTCTTGGCAGAACCACAGCAGCATTCGGATTGCTTGTCAACATGGACCTATGTTTTCGAGTGAATAATTGAGGTCTAGTGTTGAATTCAATGGGAATTTCTACATCTGAAATTAAATTTTGTTTTAAAAAATTTTAAATTTTAACAAAAATTGAAGAAAATTAAAAACAAAAATTTTACTGTTTTTTTTCGACGCTTCTAACATGGATTTTTTCGCTTCGGCCACAGCTCTCATTATCAGATTCTTATTCGCTTGTAACTCAGGTGGTACACTTGATCGTCTTTCTGAGATTTTAACGACGCTCGCGATACCGGTGCTACGAAAATTCGCTTCTTCTTCATCACTTTCAACTGGTCGTGATAAAACTGCACCAACGGTCGAGCTTGGAGCTCTTCGTTTGCGTGGAATCGGTTGAACCTTGAAAAATTCATATTTTCAATAAATATAATAATAAAATAAAATTAAAAAAATTATACTGTTATGGGAACAGGTCTTTTCGTAGCACGAATTGATGGTAAATTTATTATTTCAATATCGCGACTTGTTGTTCGAGTTCTTTGAATGGGTGAAACGACATTTTGTTTTCTTTTATCTTTTGCTGGTGAAGAATCATTAGGTTTATTCGAAGCCAACTCTTCAGCAAGTAAATCATCTAAAAAATCATTAATTCCATTAAATTTTAAATTCAAAATTCAAAAAATTAACTAAAAATATAAACCTTCTTCTTGTTCTGCTTTAATGGCTAAAATTTCATCCTTTTCATCATAAGTATCCGTTTCTTGTGGTATTATATTTGTTTTCATAGTTTTAGGTTCAACTTGTTTTCGTGTATCAACAGCTGAGTTGTTTTTTTTATAACCTGCATCTATAAAAATTAAAAATTTATCAATTTTTTAATTAAATAAATTAAAATAAATATTTATTTCATTTTACCAGTTGTAACTGATTGTAATCGCTGCAAAACTTCATGTAACCTTTGTAAAATAAATCAAAAAATAAGATTCTTTAGTAGATCGTTATTTTTCTCTTACGAAATATTTACCAAGTTGTAAATTTAGTTGTATTTGCTGCTAAGAAAAGATTTAGATCTTCATCCATTTGCATTTTCGTTTTTTTATTTGCCACCATCACCATTATGTAATCCGGCAACTCGTCGTCTGTAACAAATTAAGATAAGTACTTTTGTTTTCATTAAATATACATTTTTCAAGATGAATTAATTACCTATATATACACCTAATTCAATGAGTTTGGCTTTGATAGCAGACTGAAACGAAATGTACAACAAATTTTAAAGATGGCCACAATTTTTTGACAAATTTTAAATTTTAAATCTCACCCTAATTTTGTGACTAACGTCCGCGCCCATAGCTTCCATTATAATATTATACTTATAAAGTTACGTTACTGTCGGTAATGTTTCTCAAACGATCTGATATTAGCTTGTTCGAGGTTTCATCGGTTCACAGCAACAAAAACATTAACGTTAACGATACCAACAGAAAGAAACCGTGAAACGGATTTGTTTTTATTTCACGTACGCGCATTAAAAGTCTAAACCAAGGACGATACTGTTAAAACAATGTGAAACAATTTATGGTTAAAATTAATTAAGCAGAATTAAAACTAATTCAATTGTTTTGAAACATAACGTAATAAAAACCATTAATAATAAAATTATTTTTATTTCTAAGTTACACATTTTTATAGTGTTTCTCCATTTCACCACTAGCAGTCGCTGCGGGCAAATGTCTATTTACAGGCCAACACACTTGTACAACTCGCTTACTTGGCTAAACCGGTAACACATTTAAATAATAACATTATTGTACTATAATGTTTTATTTCAACAAAACATTTCTCATTTCACAGAATTATATTAAATTTATTCAATCGACTTCGAGTATGGGTTCGCCTTCAATTATCCCGCATTTTTCCTATTCGCCAGCCTCAAATTAATTTACATTTGAATGACGTCACAGTAATACACAAGAGCGAAAACTATTTAATAATTAACAAAGACTACGACTTGGTTTTAAACGGTGAAAACTGTGAAAATTCAGTCGAAAAACAATTATGCAAACGTTTTCCAAATCTGGTAAATCCAAAATTAACTTTCAGTTTCCATTTCATTCATCGTTTAGACTACTCAACGAGCGGCATCCTGTGCATTGCATTAAACAAACACGCCGCCGCATGCGCAGTTGATGCATTTACGCGAAGATTAAGTGGAAAATATTATTTAGCTCTGGTTCGTGGTCATGTGAGCGAACAAAGTCTTGTTATTGATATGGGGATAGGAAAAGACGAAAGAATCGATCACACTCATCGAATGTGTACATCGGATAAACAATATTGTGGTCGTAGTAAATCATCGACGACAAAATTGATCGTTCTAGAGAGAGGACTGTACGATTCATATCCAGCAACGAAATTATTAATTAAGCCCATCACGGGCCGACGTCATCAAATAAGGGTTCATTGCGCAGAAATAGGTCACACGATCGTTGGTGATTATACGTATAGTAATCGTAAAGATTTATTTGTTGATCGAATGTTTTTGCACGCTTTTCGGTTAATCCTACCGACAGATTTGGAAAGTTTAGATGTTACGACTTGCGATCCTTTTGACGAAATTTGTCTTAAAAAGTGGATTCCGGTAGAAAAAATAAATAGATTAGATGATAAAATTTATAATGTTGTTGATGAAATTAAAGGAATTCGGATTGTAAAGTAAATAAATAACAAGTACTTATATATCGATATATAAAAATTGTTTTTATTGCTCAATTGACACGGTAAAAAACGTTTTTCTTTTAATATGTCCACAAAACTCGGGGAAAATATACAAAAATAAGATCACTCGTGGTTATTATTTACACCAAACTCCCACATCATCAACGTGAGCATAAAACAAGTTTGAAAAAGCAGAAAAATGGAAAAAATGACAAAATGCAATGGAATATCCCTAAATTATTCCATTTTGTATTTTTATGGCAATTTGTACCGTACAATTATTATTTATTATTTATATGGACCCTACGTTTGGAATCACAACTTAACCGAGTCCATCTTTCTCTTTAAATTAATGAAAAAATAATTAATGAGCCGTAAGTAGTAGACGAGGCATAAATTTACCTTAATTAACAAACACACGTGATAAATTAGTTATCACCACAACAAAAAATAAAACAGAGATGGAGAATTTCGAAAATCCAGTGCACTTACAAATGATGAAAGCATCAATAATTACATTAGCATCATTCAAAACTGTACTGGAATTTATTTTCGAATTTATACTCCATTTCTGGAAAAAATAAGTTTTTTTAAACTTCATTGCACTTTTGATTCATTCAAATTTCACGATTATCATTTCATTGCACTCGGAATTCATATTCAAACTGACTCCACCAACAAAAGTAACACTAGAAAATTTCATTAAAAAAAACCGTTACTACTAAATTTGAAATTTTAAACCAACCAATAACAATAATTTAACGATAAAAATTAATTTAAAGTAGAAAACTAATTCAAATCATCCATACAATACACAAACACGTTGACATACATACAGATATACACATCTATCGAGCATCAAACTCCAACAAAAACGCAAATTCAAAAAAAAATAACGGAAAAACTTGATTTTGATGGAATTTTGTGGCTAAACAAACAACGAAATCAAGTCAAATGGAAAGAAAGGCACAAGCCTTCGACACGTGTACAAATTGTTCATTTTGTGCTCATCACAGCAGGCTTTTAGTTTCGTCTTTTCTTAAAGAAACATTGTTGCCGAATGATTGCCGCGGTCGCCTAAATCCAATTCCATTTCGCCATCTTGAAATCCTAACTGGCTTAAAGATGCAGTCGCCATTGCAATATCAGGCATGATATCGCTTAAATGTCCGTCGCCGCAATTACTCGTTTCACCCTATAATCAAACCAGCATCATTTTTAAATAAATAAAATAAATAAAATAAAAAAATGTAAAAAATACAACTCACTTGAACACCTCGATACGGACTAAAAGAACCGATATAGGTTTCGACGCAGTCGTAATTCGGCCGATTAGAGCATAAAAATGTGCCAGTAGAAGGCAGTCTGACATCAGTGTCTACAGGAGCCTCGGAATAAAAATAGGAAGCGCTTTGAAGTACTTCCGCTACCGCATCCGGTAAATTAAACTCGCGCACAACACGCAATTGTATCTGTCGACCAATGTCGGCTCGATTAGTTTTAAGCAACGAATACGCTCGTTGCCAACTCGGTGTTTGTCGAAGTTCTGCTTCTCTTTTCAACATGGCGCGTAACGTGTCTGGATCAGGCACTAAATTCACAATTTAATTTAATTTAATTTAATTTAATTCAATATTCATATTCAAATCAAATTAAATTCAAACCTGGAATGGCACCGGCCACCACATCCACACTGGCAGTCGAGTACTGAGCCGGGGCTTTTTCTTCGACCATATACAACGTATCGGGAATGTGAGACATTCGAACATGCCGTAGTCGAACCAATTCCGATTCCTGCACCATTCGTTCTTCCAACATCACCTTAACTTCGTCTACGTAAGGCATGAAAAGACGGGGTTTAACCCAACTAGCATTATTCGGTGAGCGGATCCACCAACTGACACGATGTCCAACACTCGCCATATCATCGGTTAATAACATATGAGTGGGTGGAATGGTGATTAAACGTCGTCTCGCTGACTGTATCGCTAGTTCGTGATCCGGTGGAAGTATGTGAGGGACACGAACGAGTGGTAACAAGTCTGCTAGAACGTCGCGTAATTCATTATCGTTTAAATCTCGTTTCTTTACGCCCTTTTTCGTGACACTGTGAGCTGTGTGGCTTAGTAAATTCGGTTCTCTTTCTTCCATTCGACGAATTAATTGATGTTCACCCCATTTTAAAACAGCTTGCAAAACTTCCAATTCACTTGCCTGTTTCAATTTTAAAAATTATAAAAATTAATTAATTAATTAATTAATTAATTAATTAATTAATAGGGTTGTCACTAGGGATGTGCCAAATACCAAATAGTATCGAATATTCAAAAATCTCAAATAATGATTATCAAATAGTTTTGAATATTCAAAAATCTCGAATAATAAATATCGAATAGTATCAAATATTCAGAAATCTTGAATGACAAATATTTTTTTTCGTTTTAAAGAGTTTCTACGATATTTGGTTGCAAAGAATTTATATAAGTGTCATATTGGTTCTATAAAACGTCTAGCTTGTATATGCTTTTGAATTTTTTCCCTGGTGATATGACTGCATCACATAACTTACATTTGGCTTTCGATTCATCAATATTGAGAATTGTAAAAAATTCTCAAGCTGGACTTGGTATCTCGATTTGTATAAAAAAAATCAGCAATTTATACTTTATATAAGGTAATCTATCAGTGACAAGGGTGACATTTTTTGTCAAAAACATGTAACCCAGCTAAATATTTGATCAAATATTCGATATTCGAATAGTCTGACTTTAGTATTCGACTCAATATTCAATACTTAATTTCTGGTCAAACAGGCCAAATACCAAATACAACTCATACCTCGCTATACAGCCGCTCTTTATACGGCATCTCACTATAAAGGACTTTGTTAATTATGGCACTTTTTCGATTTACGGCCCACAACGTTTCATTATACAGCCAAAAAATGTTACGTCGCATTAAAATAATTGATTCGTTATACGACTTTCCGCTTTTTGGCCAACTCTCCCAAAACGTATCTAGGCCGTAAAGCGAGGTGTGAGTAGTTAATTTCTGATCGAATAGGCCAAATACCGAATACTTCTCCAATATTCGGCACATCCCTGTAAATAAACTATAAATAAACAATTCAAACTAACTTGTAAATAATCAGATTGCAAAGCTGCTGCTAGATGCGACCGGTCCATTTCTAGAACAACCGACGACGCCGCAACTGCCTGAAATTCTTCCCGTAAAAAATGCGTCGCTTGCCGATGAACCCAAGCTGAACCGTGCGGTTGTTCACTCCATTTCAAAACACCAACAACATTCTCAACCGTCAAATTATCTGCAATAATATCTTCACAACCTGCAAAAACATTCAATCAAATCAAAATCAAATAAACAAAAATCAAAACCAAAACCAAACCTTGAGCAAGAACATCCAATTCCAGAAATCTGCCGATCTGATAAATCTCCATCGCTTCGTCAATCAACGACGGATGATGACTTCTTCCCGCCACCATCGCTTGCACTTCCGACAACGACGAATTCGACGGACTTGCGCGTAAAATGCCCGTCAACTCAACCGTATCTAAATAAATCGCATGTAACAAAACCCTCGCGTATCTTTTCGGAATCACACTCTCGTCCAAAACAATGCGTGTCGGAGTTCGTAAAGCTCGTTCCGTCGTTTCTTCGCCGCATCGCGCACGTCGTTGAATCAAATTACGAAAAAACGGAGACCGAGCCGACAAAATAGCTTTGTGACACGGAAGTTCGAGTCGTGGCGCTGTCGAAAACCCATATTCGCCCTGACAACCGCCGCCGACAACCCCTGCCGAACTCGATTCGGACGGCGAACACGTCGATACGACACCGCCGACCGACGACTGGAAACTGACATCCGACGTAAACACAAGCACCGCATCCGCATATTCGCCAGTGTCTAAAAGATGTCGTAAATCCTGTTCGAGAATATTCGGCGTGCCGAATTCGTCACCCAAAGTCATCAAAACATCCAACTGATGCAACCTGGTGGCAGTTGATGGAACCTGTCCCGTGTATAAAAATCGAAGCAACGACGAAAACATCGCACAATCCATCACCGAAGTTCGTACGTCGACCGCAACTCTCGTCCCGTGACCGGAATGTCTGGCTAACAGATCGCGAAAATACGGACATCGCACCGACAAGATGGCGCGATGCGCGGGAAAAGATGCGCCACGGAACATCAACTCGACATCGGTGCAATATTTATAATCATAAAGATCGCTTAAATCCTGCTGAAATGCGGGTGCGGGTGGTCGTGCGGCTTCGGCTTGTACGACCAACTCCCTGAGTGCGGAAATCGCTTCGTATTCCTCGACGAGCGCGTGCAGTTCTCTGGGTGTCCATTCGGATAGGAAATCGCGAATGGTTCGCACGTGATCGAACGATTTACTCGATCGTCGACGTCGCATCGCTAATTTTTTGCGTAAAGTTGCGAAACCGGCGATTTTTCGTTTTTTATCCTTCGCTAAAACCGATAAATGATCGCTAGTTGCCGATACACCGAGTCGGTACGAACATGTTGACGTTGATGGCGGAAGCGGCGGCGGTAACCACTGACTCCGATGATGATGATGTTGTTGTTGTTGTTGATGGTGGTGGTGGTGATGGTGATGATGATCGTTCTCACCACCGGTCACTAACGAGGACGAATTCGTCCCCATCGCATCCCTGACACGACACCTGTCGTTCAAACACGCATCGCTATAACTTCATTATTGTATCATCTGTAAATAGAAATTTAAATCGAAATAAAATCAAAATTTTTAAATTTAACGGAAAAAAATTTGAATTTGTTCCGTTTCTTTTCCGTATCACGTTTCTTCTTTTTCTTAGTTGTCATAGTAACGGAATGTGCAGTTTGTCAGCAAAATGACACGATGAGGTCGAATGAAACGAGCAAGGTCATGTGACAATTGCAAACCAAAAGCCACTGTGTACACACAAAAGAAGAAAAAGAAACCGATACAGTAAATAAAGAAACAAACATTCTTTCGTTTTAATTAAATCTGTCTTTGTGTTTACTCCAACCGCCATTTTTCATCTCTCATTTCATGTTCGAGCAAGCGAATCGCCTTTTCGATTTTTCTCAACTTCTCACTTATCGATGGGATAAATCTCGCCCGCAACAACTATTCAATAACTCTCAACCTTCCATTAACTTCAAAAATCCAATTTTATACTCCCAACAAACCAATTAAATTCCATTTTACAAAAAAAAAAAATTAAAAAAAAACGGAAAATATAAATTTTAAAAACAAACGTCGCCTTGAATCAATAAAACAAGTATTAAAAATGGCGCCAACCAAACCAAACAAAACAGTAACGAACTGAAAGAATGAAATAAATTAAATCTAACTGAAAAGCTAAAAAAAAACACAAAAAAGGATCTCGTGACAGGTGTACAACGCCCCAACGAATGTGTAAATAGGGCGACACAAATTGCGAGCAACACGTATTCTTTTCTTCTTTTCCCACATTAGTTCAAAGAAAAACGGAAAAAAAGACGTGAAACTGAAAAGAAACTGTCTCAGACCTGCACAATTTAACCAATTACCGTCTAAGTTTACGACGCCATTTTTTCTTTGGTCTGACCGCTATTTTACCTTTTTATCTCTCCAGTCTCTACCTAGTCTCTACTAAACCTCTTCAAACTCGTAAATCGAATCTCCACTTCCATTTTCAAATCAATCCATAAAACAGGATAAAACAAGTTTGAAAAAACAAACATTATTTATCCAAGGTAAATAAACAAACAATCAAATCACTCAAATCTAAAATCAAATAAAATAAATGTATATAAATAAAAGAAAAATAAGAAAAACATTTTTTTCCGCTTCAAATTACACTTTATAATCTTCTTTTTCTCGAGTGCATGCTTCCCTTCCCACTTGTCCTTGCGTGGCCCGAAAGCAACGGGATCATAGAAAAGGTGAAGGAAAGGAACCGAAGCAGAAAGGGGAAAAAAAAGAAAATAAAAGCATCTTAACTGATCGATCGGCGTCAAATCGACAAAATATGCAAAGAGGGATATAAAAAAGAAAAATACTTGTTTTCAAACAAAAGGGAAAAGGATAAACGAGGTATATACACACCTGGAAACGGGCCAAAACGTTTCTCGTTTCCCATTTCGCTTAATCCATTAGAACCAATTTAAGACCCTCTTCGCGCACGAATAATTGACCCAAGTACAAACGATCAAAACAACTCTCGACGACTAATTTCCAACCACTCTCACTGTTTCATTAACATTGAATTCAGATCGACACTGACGAAAACACAACACTAAAAGTTCCAGACTAAAAAAAAAAACTAAAAAAAAAAACACAAAATCAACAAAAATTTAACGGATTTCAAATTTGAATCAAAACTAAACAAAGGATGGTACTTTAATGATTTTTTTTTTAAAAAAAATTCAAACAAAAACGATAAAAGTATTTTTTTTCTTTTTTTCTTTAGGGAGGAGTTAAATAGTGTAAACTTTTATTGTTTACAAAATGTAAAACATTTCACAAGGGCGTGTGTAGAAAAAAACGAGAGGAAATGTGTGAAATGGAGCCGAAATGGCGCCGGATTCGGCCAAATCTGTTTATTCCGGTCGAGTGGTCCCTTCTTTCGCACCAAACAGGATGAGGTCCATTTAGCAAAGACTAAACACGCTCCATCGACCATTTATTACCGACTTCCTCTTCAATCGACATCGGGACACTTCAACATCAACCACCGATCAACTAACAACAGAACAACGCTCCTCATTCAAATAAATCACTACCTACTTTTACAACCATAAAAAAAGAACAAAAAAGAAAAAAAATACAACAAAAAGTGCATTTCTTTAAATAACTTTTTACTTAGTGGCTTATATAATATAATCCCAGTCTTTACGTAAGTAAATGACATTTCTGGAGAAAGAAAAAAATTTGCAAATTAAAAATTGACTAAGTTAATTTCGTTTCTGCTAAATTAAGTTAACGGAAAGGGGATTAATATGGTCTCGCTTTGTTTACTTCACATTAAGCAAACTGGGTGTTTTTTTTAAGGAAATGCACTTTAAGAAATTGACTTTGTACATTATTAACAAATGGATGTAAAATGAGAAGAGAAAATGATAAAATTTGAAATTTGAGTGATGAGATAAATGCAAACTGTGCTTGGGACAATTTTCATTTAAGTGTCATTCAACCCTCAAATTTAACGGGATTTTGGTGATTTTATGTCCCAGGTTATTCAATTATGTTTGGAGTTTGGTTTTCATTTTGGTTTGATATTAATATTAAGATTTTTGGATGAAAATCTTGTGAAAAGTGTTCGTCAATTTGCGTGCAGGGGGAGCTTTGCACTTTGATGATTTTTATCGAGAGATGGAAATTTGTTTTGTTTCGGTTGTAGAAATTTTCAGATTGAATAAATTATATTTTGTTCGATAATGTATTGTTGTTACTTACCAGTCGTTGAAAAATTTCGTTCCTGCCGAAATTCAACAACACGAAAATCGACGCGAACCAAGCAAACAGTTTCGTCGCGTTAATAACGCCATATTGGAATCAATTTCATGTCACGTGGCAACGGAACGTGAAAAATTAGCTACATAAATTTGTATTAATAAATTGAAAATACAATTAATATAATTTAAGGTTTTTAATAAAATTTATTATATTTTAAATTAAATTATTGTTTTAAATTATTTTATTTCAACTATAAGTATTTGATTCCAATTTCTGCGGCGCTAATTTCATCGAATTGTTGCTACGCCATTTTGAACAGACCAGAGCTGTGAGGTTCGTATTGCGAGAAGAGATTAAAAAATTTATTCATAGCTTAATATATAGATAATAAAAGAAAATGTCGGCTTTACGTGCAATTGCGAGCAAAACGAACTCGGTGATGAGTCAAGCACTGGTTCCTCGTCGAACTTACGTAGTGTCCGGACCTCCAAAAGTGCGAATTCCATTTGCGGTGTGTAATTAAAATCAACTCAATTTTATATTTCTAATATCTAATTCTATATTTTTAACATTTAGGAGAAACTTGTTCACGGCTTGTTTATAGTCACGGCAATCATTACCACTCCAATGTATATTCTGGCAAATTTGAAGAACTACAAACATCGCGATTAAATAAATGTTTTTCGCTGTTTGATAATGTAAATAAATACAAATCCGTAGCCATTTTTCAGTTCGATTTAGAAAAGAAAATGATTAATTAATATCTGTTTGGTTATCAATTTATAAAATTTATTATTATAAAATTGATGATTGAATGTAAATGTAATATTAAATGTAGAAAAAATTGAAAGAATTAAAAAAAATTAAAAATTTTATTTTTCTTTATTTTTTATGTAGATAAGTAAAAAAAGAAGAAAAAAAAATCACAAGTAGTTAAAAGATTTTGCAGTTTTGGAAATATAGTGTTCAAAATACATCAAAAAATATGTTTTGTTTTAAACTGAAATATTTAAATACATTAAATTTTACCAATACGATGCACAGACCATGAACGAAACAATCTACTAGATGTTTGTTTCTTTTCTATTGGTTTTCCATGTGAAAGTTGCACTTCTAATTTAGCTCCGTTTGATAGAACGAACCAATCCATAACTTCTTGAGTCTGAGCGACTGAATCTTAATTTTAGATTAAAAAAAATATATAAATTAGAAAAAAGTTTATAAAATGTCGCTTTATTTCATTTTATACCACCAAATACTTCTTTTAAAACAATAGTTTTAGTAGCTATTGTTTCTTTTTTCTCTGTTCGGATATCAACAACAAGTACTGCAGTTTTTAGTATACCGGAAGATGAATCAATCTAAAATAAACATAAAATTAATTATTTTGAAATTAAGAATTTTGGAGAAATAAATAATATTTACTTGAAAGTCCGTATCGAATCTTGGATTGAGTGATAATGGAATGAGGGCGGATTTACAAATGGTTTTCCCACTTAGAGATCGTGAACTTTTTTCAAAATTTCTAAAAAATGAAACAAAAAATATTTAAAATACAGAATTTAAAAAAAAAGTTAAATAAATTACCTATGGAGTCTTATCCGACAATAAATGACATGTTGTGATGCTTGAAAACCTAAACCTTGAACTACCCGACCTTGGAGATTAAAAAATCGAGTTTTCGATTCTTTATTAGGTGACTGGTCTTTTTTATCTGTAAATAAATTGAAATAATTTAAATTTTTAAAATTACTTTTTCAAAAATATTTTTTCACTAAATAAATTGAAATTATTTTCACGTACCATCAGGGGAGTGAACGAGTTTTGATATATCTGG
>JAQFZN010000530.1:0-27679 GCA_034687075.1 Geophilus carpophagus
CGCGTTAAGAAAAACAGGCTCGGATCTTATTATCAGATTGGATAAGTTACCGTTTGCACAACATGATAAGAGGTTGTGTTTTATTATTATCTTGATAGAAATCTGCTTTTATTTAAATTTTATGAATTTATTATTTCAGGATGTCACCGCATAGTGATAAAATTCGGTTAGCGCAGGTAAATAATATAAAATATATATTTTTTTAATTTTAATTAAATTAAATAATTTTTTTAATAATTATTAGATGCCACCGTCTGGAAAGGTGCAGCAAGAAATGCCTTCAAGTTCCACTGCATCTAATGTAATTACTAAGACTGAGCCATACTTAGAAACGATCAGTGAGATTTTGAAGTAGGTGTATCTTGGATATTTCGAAATTTTAAATGATAATTTTATTTTTTTCTTTTATTATCAGGACATGTCTTCAATATTTTAGGCCACCTGACTGGACTATGACTAAACAAAGTATGCAAGCTTTATCACTGGACGAATTAGTAATGTTTCCGTTAGAGGACTTTTTCAGTCAATACGAAGCTGGACTAAGAAATGTGAGTTTAGTTAGTTTTCACTAACTTAGAATTGAATGATTAAAAAATATTTTTTTTTTACAGCTGATATATGAGTTTAAGACGAAAGCAGAGGAAAAAACTGCAGAAGCAGCAAAAGCACATGAAGTAGCTGAAAATGCAAAAAATAAACTTAAACATACTAATCGTCTTATTGCACGTTTATTAAACTCAATACACGATGTAAATAAATAAGGTTGCGGTCGGTTTGGGTTAGTTTCCGATCGAATTAGCAAAAATCCAAAAAAACATAAATAATTACATAAAATTGATCGTAAATTAATTTTATGTTCAATTTAATCTAATTCACTGTAAATGAAAGTGATTTTCGTTTTTAGTGATGACTTTTGGTTGGATTTGGTTCGAGTTCTGAATTAAAAACGGTTATTTCGGTTCGATTTAGCTTTGGAAATAAACTAACCCGAACTGACTCAAATAAATAATAATTTATTTCTATTTGAATACAATTTTTTTAAATTTGATTTAGGAATGTAATTTGGATCCAGATGCTAACAGTGACAAAGTCGATGAATTACTTCAAGCATGTGTAGCCCAAGCGGAAATGTCATCGAAGCAAACGGACCAAGTATCTACAAGTTGCTTATAAACAACATTTTATTCGTTATTTGCATGGTTGTTATTAATTTTTTATTTAACTTAATTTGATTATTAAATAATTAATGCTAAAAAAATTGGATAAAAAAACTACTATAAACACAAATTACCACGAATTGCATTTTTTAATTTATACAAGTAAAAATAACTTGTTTTTTTTCATTTTCATAACAAATTCAAATGTGAAACTAATTGATGTTATATGTATATATACATAAATATTTTAAAAACGATGCTTGCAATTGTAAGTGACACCAATTAAATATAATTGGTTAGTTAAATCTTGCAATTATTACTTTTCCTTACTTTTACAGAAAATATTAAAAAAAAAAATAATAATTTTTTCAATGAAATGTTTTTTTGATCAACGAAACATTTTTTTAAATTTAACTGAATTGTAATTATAAAAATGGTTTGTTAACTTAACTATCATTTCTGAAAAAAAAATTATTTAAGATTTAAACAATTTTCAGTTTAGTTAGGGTCATTTCTAATCGATTTTGTACGTTGGTGTTATTGTATCATTAATAAATTTTTTTCTTTCACGTGTGAGGTTTAAAGTGTGGGTGCGAGGACTTAAGAAGGGAGTTGATCCCAGGGGCTGAGACCGGCGCCGGAGCGCGCGCCAGACTGGCTTGGCCATTGTCCACTTAGAAGGAAACTGGGGGTTGACTTTGTCAATTACCCCTTTATCTTTTGCACATGTGAAAACGAGGGCATACACTTAATAAGGCTGGCGCCTTCTCACCGGTGGGTCCCTTGTTCATCATGGATAAGACAGACAGAGACCTAAGGTGTGGAATTCGTTACCAATTTCCACTTTTCATTTCCCACATCACCCAACATTCAAATTTAAATAACATTTGTACATATATTAACGGAAAATTTAAAAAAAATTAAAAACACGGTATAACAGAGTTGTGATGTTTGTGTACGTCCAAGTGTTGACACCTTTGCTGATGGGTGCGATAAGAAAAGGCGTCTCCAGACGAGGGGGGAAATGAAACAAGGGATAGGGAGTGTTAGCCGCCCCCGCGTCGCCTACCGTGGACATAAGCGGTGAGTTGAAAGGACACTTAGACGCCACTCGACTTGCCCCCTGGCCTCTTCTGGCCGCCTCTTGACCATGAACAAACCCATATTGCTTGTGTTTCTAAACTCTCATCGTCATTCTCATACTTGCTGGTCAGTCTGTGGACATGTACGCTCCTCTTGGTACTCATCTTCTACCGCAAAGTACCCCATCGGGTTGCCGATGCGGCTCTTGTTACTTGAATAGTAGGGTAACATCAATTTCGGCAAGTTTGGATAATATTGATCTATGGAGGGAGTTTGAAGAATTGGGAACTGAGATGGTCATTACGAAACTTGGCAGGTATTTATTGAAAATAACCATTTATTTATTTATTTATTTATTTAATTAATTTTTGTTTAAATTTATTTTTTAGACGACTTTTTCCATCACTTAAACTGAAACTACGCGGTCTTGATCCAGATGTTAAATACTGGGTGTCGATTGATGTGGTCCCATTAGATTCTGTGCGGTATAAATTTGTTAACGCAAGTTGGGTGGCGGTAGCAGGTGCGGAACCTCACTCACCCACACGTCATGTGCACTGTGAAAGACCGCTGCTTGGAAAGGAGTTGATGAAAGATGCAGTAACGTTTCAGAATTTAAAGTTGACTAATCAAAGAGAAGCGAAGGATTCGAATCAGGTATAAATAGAAAATAAAAATTTGATTGACATTTATTTATTTAACATGTGATTTGCTTGTAATTTAATAGATTATACTCAATTCTATGCATAAATATCTGCCACGAATCCATATAACACCTGTCGATGCACCGGAATGTACTTTAACCTTCACTTTTCCCGAAACTGCTTTTATGGCCGTTACGGCTTATCAGAATAAAAATGTAAGTAAAAACTACTCTAATTAGTTTTCTGAGAAATTAAATTAAATCATTCTTGTTTATTTTACTAATTAGATTGTGCAGCTTAAAATTAATAATAATCCATACGCTAAGGGATTCAGAGATACACAGGAATGTTTCGAGACAAAGTAATTACATTGATTTAAATTACTTGATAATTATTAAAGTGGATAACGAATCTAATTTTAATTATCTTTTTAATTATAGGAGTAAAAAGAGACCGGCAGACGATGATATTGATGATGAATTTGAATTAGAAAAAAGAAAACATAAAAGTGAGAGAATTCCAGAATTGACGAGCTGGAAAAAACCAGAATTGTACCAACTTCCTGTAACAAATTGCTGCCGTCCAGTTTACACAACACCCACTTGGTCGTGGAACCGCTTACCCATGATGCAACCTCTTAGCTACTCGTTACCTCTTCCATTCTTTAATACATGGCCATGTCACGATCCCTTTAATTGTTCTGCATGCAATTTAATATCTAGATAACGATAGTGATAATATATTTTTTTGGATTTTCTTCTGGTCAGTGAATACGTGCAATAATGTTTTTTGTTTATAAAATGAAAATAAAATAGTTTAATTGATTTTTTTGAGATGAACGGAAATTATATTTAATTACAAAAGGTAAACGAATTACAAATGATTGCCAAGTGAATGAACAATATTTTACAAACAAGTCATACACAATTATGAGAAAAACAATTTTAATTTAAAATGAGACAATAAAATATTTCACGTCTTAAATATACCTTTGATTGAAGACAATACTACATCTAGTTACCAATTATAGCAAATGAGACAGAAAAAAATTGAAGAAAAAAAATTGTGCAATGCTGATCAATTGTATTTGGACAAATATTGACACATTAATAAGAGTATAAGCAAATGGCTGCGTGCCAAAAGGAAAAATTGTCAGTGCACCTTCTAAAAGTATTGCTACGGTCTATTATGCTGTTAAAATTCTTTGACTTGATTTTAAATTGTTATTTATTCAACTAAATTTTTGATGGCACTGCCACCATTGTGTCTTTGGCACAGGAGGATCTAATACTGAAACCAGCCTTGCCGTGTCCATTGGGGCACATAACTACATTTTTTAATGCGGCTAAAATGCCTTACAAATTCGATAACACGCACTGCATGTTTTCCAAATATGTTAACAGTTAAATGCCAAAAAAAATTACAATACTTTCCTCATTAGACAGCATAAATTTCTGTACACCTTTATAGAAAGGAACCCGTTATTTTTTTTTACCATTATTAATACAAACAACTAAAATAATTTTTTTTTAACAGACATGATACAAGATTTTCTAAATATACATACAATGATTAAGATTTATCCACACACACCATTTGAACTTTACATAAAACGTATTAGACATTTCAGGTCAATTATCGTAATTTTTATTCCTCATCCCTTTGATTAGTTTGGGTATTAAGTACATAAGTTCAAGCTTGATTTTGCTCATCAATCACAATAACAATTTTTTTATTATTATTATTAATAATAATAATAATATTATTATTATTACTATTTTTATTATTACGATAAAAATATTAATGGAGGACGTAATTATAGAATGAGAATTGACGTTTTGATTCCACTCTTGACACAAAATCAAAAGCTCAAGATGGAAGTTGATGTGTTTCAAAATGGAATGCCAACAGCATTACCACTAAATAAAAAAAAAATAATAGTAATAACACTTCGATTAAAATCTTGCCATGAAACGTGATGTAACGCACACGAAAGTTCCGTCACTGGCACATCATCGAATGCTGTTCTTGGGACAAGCGTTTTTTCAGTTCGACCGTTTCTTCAAAGATGTGTTCCTTTAGTTTCTCTTTGGGCAAATCATCTAACTCCATTTCAAATGTAAATGGCTCCTCAGCAACCGGCTATTTATTGTTATTAATTTACCATTAACATGTAAATTAATTACAAAGAAAAATAAATAAATAAAAAATTTTTTCTTACCTCATCTGCTGGGTCGTAATATTGTTCCAGATACGGATGCGCTAATGATTCTTCGACTGTGATTCGTTTATGCGGATTAAATGTTAACATTTTATCCAACAAATCTAAAGCTGAAATATTTAAAAAGAGAAAGAAATAAGAAAATTGAAATAAAATTAATATAAATAATACATTTTTTGTTTCGTTTACCTTTAGCATCAGCATTTGGATACAATTTGTTCCAAACCATTTTCGATTTATGCGGCAGTGACTGCAAATAACTGCGTGCTTTTTCGTTTACGATTGACTGGAGATCTTCTTGAGATGGTGTACCCAAAACTCCTAAAATATGATTCAGTTGATCCAAGTAATGTTTGCCAGGGAAAATTGGACGATTAGAAAGCATTTCTGCCAGAATACAACCCACTGACCAAACATCGACTGATATTTTTAAGATGAGGAAATTTTTCTTTTAAACAAAACCGAACTATTACTAAAGGATACTCGATTTGGTATATCCTTTCGAATTCAACATGATTTCCGGTGCTCTATACCAGCGAGTTGCCACATATTCTGTTAAAAATCCAGTGTGATCATGATCAGGATCTGCCACTCGAGCCAAGCCAAAATCACAAATCTGTAAAATAATTTAAAAAAAATTTTAAAAAATTTGATTTTTAATAAAAAAAATTAAATAAAATTGATAAATAAATTTTCTTTTTAATAATTTTTTTATTTAAAAAATTACCTTTAAATCACAAGTAGTATTTAACAGTAGATTGCTAGGTTTGAGGTCCCGGTGAAGTACGTTAGCTGAATGAATGTACTTTAAACCCCGAAGAATTTGGTAGAGAAAGTAGCAAACGTGATCATTACTCAATTTTTGTGTTTTCAACAGTTTGTATAAATCTGTCTCCATTAAACACTGCACAATGTACCTGGAAATGAGAAAAAAAAATTCAAAACTTGTTTATTAGTCTTGGTCGACTTAGAACGGAAATTAGGCTGGCGTTGAAATAATAACGGAAATTAGGTTACGGGGAAATATACATACACATCTTTCATTTGATCTATTGTTGTCGCCCTGATAATATCTCGAATATCGATGATCTAAAACGAAATTAAACTCTTAATTAAATTTAAAAAAAAATAATAAAAACAGATAAAATTACGTTTTCATGTTTAAACCGTGTTAAGATTTTAATTTCTCTCAAAGTCCTTTGACAATAAGTTTGATGCTCGAATGGAGAAATCTTTTTGATTGCCACTTTAGTTTTGCTCACATTATCGTACGCCGATCTAAGAAAAATACAAAGTAAACATAAAAATTTTTAAAGGGAAGGAAACAAAAGAAGCCGCTTTTTGCAGGTAGTTGGTTGCACTTGACGATTTTACTTCCAATTTCTCAGCAATGTGTCATGCAGTAGGCATTTATTACAATGCAATTAATCCATTACAGATATAATGCAACAATTATCCTTTTTACAAAGGCATTCATTCAGCTTAAGTTAATAATTTTTTTATGTGCTTTTAAATGCCAAGGTGCAAATATGCAAACTGTTGAACATGGCTGATGTTACGGAGCCGCTCTTTCATTTTCTTCGTGCTCGTTAAGCAAAAATTAAAATGATAAAAAAAATCAATTTTCTTACACAACCATTCCATAGGCGCCTTCTCCGATGTACGCTAAATTGGTGTATTGAGGTCCTACTTCAAAAACTTGACCCCGGACCACCTCAGTAACTCGTTCGCTATTATCTGGCATCGCCATTTTGTATATAGTAATGTATGATTGGGAAAAACCTGTCACGTGACCCCCATTGATCGATGCGGTGCCGCAGTTCTAAGGGCGCCTAGTTTAAACATAATTTATCTACATTTAACCTTTCTTTCTTTATCCCTTTATCTATTAACGCAGGAATTTAATTTTGATAAGAAATGATAAGGTTTTGAACAAACAAAAAGTGTTATTTACTGCAATAAAATTTTTATTAATATTTAATCCGTTTTTCTTTATCTTATTTACAATTAAATGGCGTTTATCTGTATTTCTTATTCTTGAAATAGCAAAATTATCAATTGTAAGTGACCAGTAAAGATGTTGTTGATGTATTATGATGATTCACAATTTTCTGCTGTTTTTATCTTGTTGGACTTTGGAATGGAATAAGAGCAAACAATCAACTGTTAGAGGATCATCTTAAAATAAAACACTTCTGATTTCAGAATATAAAAAGGCCTGTCATTTTCATGTTATTTATAAATGCACAACATTTATCTTGAATTATTTTGAAATAAACAACATGGTAACACTTATTATCTTCTTTTAGCAGTTAAAAATAATATCTTGTTTTTTTTAGGTATTTTTTATTTATGTAATTGTTTTGTATAATGTCTGCAACAAATTGACAATAAATAACTTAATTTTTTTAATGTTTTTGTTTATCCTTTTCTAACCGCATCACAGGTATTTTTATGATTCGTAAACAAAAAACAAAAAATAAAAATCGTAAATTGCAAAATAATTTGATTCTATATTTTTAATAAACGAGATAAAAGTTTCCATTATTTTAATTCACAATAAAGTTGCAAAAGCTTGACTGTAATTTATTAGCAATCAGACCTTCCACAGACATAAATGGAATTACTTAGCCAGATTAAGGACAAGCTGTAAATCGTACGGTGCTGCCAACTGGTGATTAAATCCATCACGTCCTGCAACGCAGAGAATTCAATTCTGCTATGACAACCTGACTTTTGACTCGTTTTATTCCAAATTTCGAGTCGATTGTTAGTGTCAGAGTTAATGTGAAGCAAAAACAGAAATTTCAAACCAATCACACAGTGCGTCGTAACGTCGTGACACCGTTAGTGGTAAGAGAGGCAAGGATCAGAGAGAGTTAGCGAGCAACCAACAGCTGGTTTCCTGTTTTGATTCTGTTAGGCCTAAAATCTTTGTGAGGGCGCATTGCAGTCAACGAGGTAAATTTTAAGTGTACTCCTTTTTCGAACGTGATTGACACAGTTAAAAATGTGCTTTTAAATGCTGATTTAAATGCATTTAGTTTATATTAAATGTGAATATTGGCAAACGAATTTTTTATCTGTTATTGCGTGCGCACGTAACTCGAAACTGGCGAATATTTTGCAATGTTATGTCACGGGATTAAGTAAAAGCAAGTAAATATCGCTGTGTTTTCTTGATAAATTGCGACAGATTTGAGTGTTACGACTGCACAAAAAATGTTGGATTTGGAGTGTGCCCTTGGGTATACTAGGTTTATTTATTTGCTAAGTCAAAGGGCAGAAAATGGTTGATAACGAATGATAAATTTGTAAATCTGGTTTTGTTTTTTTTCCGTTATTTTTAAAATTTCGCTTTCTTTACAGACATTCAAAATTTATGACTCATTTCGACTCATTCCCGCCACATCCTTTGTCTTACTTGTTATTTTTTTTATGACTCACCTATTCTCGTTGATAAAATTTAAATTTAACATGTTCTCAGAAAATTAGTTTAGATATTTTTCTTTACTCATCACATGTCATCAGTAAAATTTCGAGGAATAACCCAATTGTTCAACCATTTTGAAGAAATACAAAAATGGAGTAAAATTGATTTTTTTGGATCTTTCTATTTAATTTTAATTTTATATATATATACATCACTTTGAAATATATCCTAATATGTAACACATAATTAAATACACATATAATTGACATTTGAATCGCAATTTTAAGAAATTTTTAAAAAAATTACAGTTTTAACAGTGACATTGAATTACACTTGATTTTTTTTTTCAAAACGTTTTTCAAGTAGCAAGAGCTAAATTTATTTTCATTTTTTCCTTTTATAGCTACGGAACTACTCGGATTATGCGTACACTTAAATTCGTTTCCTCGACAGGTAAGAACTTATAGGAAATTTTATTTATTCCTCACACACATCCTTAAAAATTACCGATGCATAACCAACTCATTTAGGCCTATTTTTGCATTCGATTGAATATTCGATTTGCTCATTTTTTTCTTATTTATTCCTCAATTATCGCTATTGGTCCGTAACACGCCGTAGAGCAAATATTTTATCGGTTCCTCGTGGCGTTTTGTTTTTGTATTTAGTTGTGCATTATGCCACTGTATGGCACTGTTGTCGTATTGGCATTCAGCCAGTGGTGAAGGCCAATAGCCGCCCTTTCTTTCTGCTTGTTTTATACACTGCTGTTTTTCTTTTAGTATAGACAAGCAACGTGCTGTTACTCACGAGCGTTAGTTTGGCATCGTCCTTCATCTATACCATATTAACGAGCTTGGTTCACAGATATTTTTCGTTGAAAATTTAAACGTGTGATACGTTAAAAAGGAAGAACGAAAATTTCGATTTGAAATATATGGGAGATTTTTTTTTTATTTTCTTACAAAGGAAACGAGGAGCAGCTGGCGGATCTCCGCTTGAACACTCATTTGGCTTGAACTGAACAGGTGAAATGAAGTATTTATTTAATTTTATTACATTTCTCTGTATTGTTTTATTATTTTTATTTTCTTTTGATCGTGTTTGCAATTTTATATACATGGCGGGATTTTGTAAAATGAGATTTCGGTTTAATAGTTTCTCATGCGAGTGTTGAAAATCTTTTGTTCTGCAGTCGAAATGTGATCAGTACGAGGGGTCAGTCACGTTTCCTTTTTCTCCGAATTCGATTCTGCGCATGTGCAAGTGTGCTATGCTTTGTTTACGTTGAACTGTTACACACACATTTCGTTGTTCTCTTTTGTCAACTCCACTTAAACACAGGAAACGAATGTTTAACGATGCAATTTGCACAGCATTTAGCAGAAAGAAATAGATAAACAAATACAGGTATGTATACACATCGAATTTATTCGTTAAAACAAAAGGCAATCACAAATTGCGTATGAAAGTTTGGCGCGATGAAGAAATCAACAGTCGCCATCTTTGTTGTTGTGGTGATCAGCTGATTGTGATATTGATCACTAGGTTGAAGGACTTACTGGATCGGGGCGAGGACGAAATGGTAGTTAAGATAAAAAAAAAAGCGTTAATCACAACGCTTAATGTGCAATAAAAAGAATGCGCCATTTTAATTTTATTTATATTAAACAATTTTAAAATAAAGAAACATTATTTATGAATTTTTATTTATGGATTTTTATTTATTTATTAAAATAAATAAAAAAATTAATTAGTGATTACTCCTAATGGCCGTTGCACTCCACTTCTTTTGGTACCTGCAAAATGCTCACGGTCAAGGCCGTTCACTTTCCTTTAGTAAGCGCATGCGCATTAATCATAGAATGTATCGATTTGCTTATATTTTACTTAGCATCGCTTCGATCGGGATCTAATGAGTAAGTTTCACTGTTTGATTGCAGTGCACGCGATCTGTAGCAAACAAATAGGTAGAACTAACGGTTTTGTTTCTTGTTTACTTGGAAAGTGTTAGATAAAAGAAAAGAAAGGTATCGCAGTTTTGTCTTGGAAGATGGAAGTCAACGGCCGAGTGAGCGGGAAAGAGCGTAGGCGGATGCAATTGATGTTTGCTTTACGAGTTCATTTTTGATTAGTCGAAAATGTAATTTGGGATTTAAAAAAAGAAATAAATATACAGATGCAATTAAGCGGAAGAGTGAACGAATTTAGTGTGTAATTAAGCAGTAATTTAATGGATCCGTCGAACCCTTTAGGTTGCAATTAATTTTCGAGTTGTATCCGATATTTGTTGATACAAGGACGAGTGACTGATAAGGAGCAAGGTTTTTGATTTTATTTATATTAAATTAGTAGTTTAATATTTATTTTTTTAATGTAAATAATATATTTTTTTTAAAAATTAACAATGTTTGTTGTTGAAGGATCTATTGGTGTGTTTTGAAGGACGAGATATAAGTTACTTCCTTGTTTGTAGTTGGTTGTTGTAACAGAAATTGGTTGGCCTTGTTACGTTTCGTGTAATTTTTCTATACTCCTAAAAGAAAAAAATTATCCTTGATGTCCATCTCACGTTTTTCTTGTTTATTAATGCAAGGAAACAACTGAGTGACAAGTTGGGTCAAGGAACCTTTTAGTTTTTAGGGGGATTAAAATAACTTTTTTTTTTTTAATTTTTTTTTCCGTTAAAAAAATAATTCAAAAATTTTTAAATTTTTTTTTTTTAATTTGTTTTTATTATTTCGTTTCAAGTTAATGATTTTTTTTTCTTGTTTACTTTCAGGGTCGTGTTTGAGGGTTGTTTAGCTGACAGCCCTTGTTAAGATAGAATCATTGGTCAGTGCCACTTGACCGTCACCGTGCCGTCGCCTCTGTTGCGTGGGAGGGGGCGGAGGGCGTCGGCGCCCATCGCCGGCAAGATGGTGAAGACGTTTCAAGCCTATCTGCCTAACTGCCATCGAAAGTACAGTTGCATTCATTGCAGAGCTCATCTGGCTAACCACGACGAACTCATTTCCAAGGTGATAATGAGCAATAAGACTGATTTTCGACCCCAAACATCGTTGAAATTATTTTTTTAATCCCTTTTAATGTGTTGGGAATATTTAATCGGGGAATAAGGTGTTCTGAGCGGATAAATTGTTTAGAAAGTGCAGATGGTTTTTTTTTTTAAATATTTTTTCTAAACTTGTTTCTGCTTGGGTCAATATGGTAGTTATTATAGTTATTATATTTAATAAGTTCTTATGCATTTAATTTCTTTGTTTAGTTTTGCAACTTGAGTTCATTGGCTCAGGGGAGTGGAGCCAAAGTGCACTATTAGTCACTCAATAAATATATTAAGTGTGATTTCATTTTTTTTTCTCTGCTATATGGTAATGGGAGTGCAGAAGATGTGAATAATAATTTTTATTATTATTATTATTATAAAATTTTAATAAAAATTAAATTATTTTAGGTAATTGATTTTTAAAATTTACATTTTTTAATTAAAATAAATAAACAGATTTAAAAAAAATTGAATTAAAAATTTAAATAAATTTGAAAATAAATTTATACAAAATTTATATTTCTTAATTAAAACAAAGATTTAAAAAAAATTCGAATTAAAAATTTAAATTTAAAAATAAGTTTTTATTTTTTTATTACGCATCATTCTGATGATATCACAGGTGTTAAATGAAATATACATAATGATGATTTTATCATAATGGCGGAGTTGATGTGTGAAAAAGAAAACAAAACAAAAAACAATAATAAATCGAAATATTTATTTCTTGTTAAATAAAAATAATATTTATCTTCCTTAACAAAACAAACATTGAACCGAATCTTTTAGCGACATTCAGATCCTTCCTATAACCTAACATCCTTTACTCATAATTTTTCTAGCATTGTGTTTATTCTTGCATTTCATTTTTGGCCTTTGTGCGTCAGTCCAGTTCCGCACAGGAATAAAATCCTATTTTTAAACACCCATGAAATTTGCCAAATCCCTCTTTAAGGCCCATCCTTCTCAGGTGTTTCTAAAATATTCTCCTATTTACTTAAATTTATTTTTATTTTATTTTTTTATTTATTTTTTTCTTCTAATTTTGTAGTCGTTCCAAGGAAGTCAAGGACGAGCCTATCTCTTCAATTCAGTGTAAGTATAACCCTAAAGAGAAACATTTGATAATTAAAGATGGTCCCCCAACTCCGAAATTTCACTTTCTAGCCCTATTTTTTTTTTTAAATTTTGAATTTTGATTGGCCGTTTGCCAACCATTGTTTTCCCTATTCGGGTGCTGAGTGAGTTGAAGGTCGCGTCCCTCATGACTCGGCACCCGTTGGTTAAGGGGTAGGTGACCTCTAAAAAGACTCGGATGATCGATCCACGAGTGATTGATAACGAGTAAATTGAATGGTGAAAGCCTGTTGTTATGTTATTGACTGATTACGAGAAGAATTATTTGTTTTTGTATTGTTTTTGTTGTTGTTTATAACAGTTAATTTTTTAAAATTTAAATATAACTTGAATTTTTTTGATTTTGGTGTTGGTGATTGGCTCGAAGCCAGGCTAGGACCGTGATTGTAGGCGGAGTGAGACCGTTGTTAGATGTGGAGCATAAAAGGGGTGAATGATTGAGCTAGCGGATGTGGAGGGCGCCACTTTGACTTTGATTTGGTATAAGGGAGAATTGAGTTTTTCATTCTACTGATGAAAAGTAGCTCGTTAAAGTTAAGTTAAATGATGATAGGGTAGTCCATGGCATTCATTTATTCGCTGATGAAAGAAAGGAAAAAAGAGAGTAATAATTCAGCAGTCAAGTGGTTAAAAATGTTTACATGGTTGGAAAATGGAATTTAAATTTTTATTTAATTTTTTATTTATGTTTTTATTTTTTTTTCTTGTTAAAAAAATTTAGAAATTTAAAAATTTAAAAATAAATTTTTTTTTTAAAAAAAATTGATTTTGAATTTTGAATTTATCTCGCAGAGTTAATGTTGGTTGTGGTCCAGCTGAGGAACGTGTTCTACTAACAGGTCTTCATGCCGTAGCTGACATTTATTGCGAGTGTTGCAAGACTACTTTGGGTTGGAAATATGTGAGTAATTGAAAGTGACCATTTGTTCTCGATTTTAGGGGACAGTTCTCGAATTAAGATTTAAATTTATGTCACGATTTTTGCATTTGTCAATATTTTCGTGAGGATTTAAAAATAAACGAGATTTGATAGATTTTTTAATTGATTTTTCAATTAGCCTCGATTGAGAGAAAAAATGGTTATCTTAGTATAATTTATGATTATTTCTAAGAAAATTTTATTGATTTATTAATTTTTTATTGAATTAGGAACATGCGTTTGAGTCGAGTCAAAAGTACAAAGAGGGCAAATACATCATCGAACTTGCGCACATGATTAAGGAGAATGGTTGGGACTGAAAAGGTGGGCGCCACTGCAATCGTGGGCTGGGCAATCGGTCGTTAGCGTCTTCTGTTTCTTGATACCGCCCACATGCAGTGAGCAACTGCCCTCCATCGTCTCAAATAAAAAACAACTTAAAAAGAAGAAGAAGCAGCAGCAGTGGCGAGTCAACGAGTGACCGCCATTTCATGATTTCTGTTGTCTTGTGAGTTGGCGTTGCTTCTGCCCTCAACTAAAAGATTTTAAAATTTGAAAAGAAAAACAAGCAAAGAACAGAAAAAATTAAAATAAGAAAAAATTTTTTTTTCAAAAAAGTTGGTAAACATTGAAACAAAAATAATAATAATTTGACTCAGGCGAGGATCAAAGTGCTTGGAAAACTGAATTTTGATGTGTGAAGAAACACAAAATTTAATTTGCCTGGCTCCTTCGTTTTCGACTTCTCTTCGTGCTTTCACAGCTGCCTTTTTCATCTTGTCATTTGTAATGGGGAGCAGAAGGGTTAATGAAACCTTATGGAAGCTGTATGTTCGGCTGTTTGCATATCATGTGGCCCCATCCCACCATTTTTACCCCGCGCCTCGTTGTAATTTGAGGAGTTGTGTTGTGAGCCGGGATTTTCTGAGTTGTACATAAAACACAACTTAAATATAATGTGATAACTTTCTTCCAACAACTGATTTTATGTTTAGAAATCCCTTTTTTGTTCTTTTAATTTCAATTTTAATTTTTATTGTATTTTTATTTTATTTTATACATACATAATTTTATCCAACACTAATTTTTGTGTGGGAAGATTAGAAAATGCAGGGATTTGTGTGTAGCGTGTTTGTTGTTGAAGAAAGTGGCTTTGGATATTTTAAAATTTTTATTTAACAAATAGATAAACGTGAATTGTTCTTTATAGTTCAAAACAAATGTTTTCGGCATCATGTACATGTAACATTTAATACGTTGGTACAAGTTTTTTTTAGGATAGATTATTATGATTATGATGATTATTATTATTATTAGTTAATTTGATAATTTTCTTTTCTTTTATTTATTAATATCCTTTTGGTAAACAAAAACTGGGTTGGACGCTGTATTGTTTATGCTTGTTTTCTTCATCTCAACCAACCGTATTCCTTACAAAATTTGCCTGGGTGGGCCAAAATTGATGGTACATAGGTCACATTTGTACAAGATTTGTTGTAAAATTGTGGTCACCATTGTTTGTTGTCTGTGCTACTTTAAAATCTTTTAATTTTAATGCTGTAGCGACTGTTACGGAATGATTCCTCTTTTCTGTTATTTTTTTTACTTTTATAATTATAAATTATAAAATCGAAAAAAATCATTCAAAATGAAGAAAAGAATTGTTTTTCTCAGAAAATTGAAAATTTGTTGTTTATTTTGGCTGTGAATTGTTTTACTTAATTGATATACCAATTTTTTTCCATTTACATAGCAAACAAACTAAATTGAAAGAACCTAATTTCTATTTACATGCTTTGCTCCTTTTTCACTTTTATTTTTATTTGAAATGGGAGGAAAAAAATAAAACGATTTTAAAGTTCCAAAACGGTCGCTCAACCTGTTTTGTGATTTGCGTCCATCCAAATATGTAAATAGTTTTTTCTATCGTGGACTCGTTCTTTTTTTTCTTCCTCTTTTTTAAATATGACAATGTAATTTGAATAGTTAACTGAACTCGTGTTTTCACTACTCGACTCACTTTAATCACATGTGAGATTTAAAACTTAGTTCAAATACTTTGATGAGCAAAATAATGCTTATAAAATGTGATGTGTATTTGTATGTCTAACAAATTTTTCATTTGACCTATTTAATCTTTTGTTATTAGAATTTTTTATTATATTATTATTATTATATTACCGATTTATTTATACATTTTAATTTAATTCGATCTCCTCCATCCAAATACAAATTTTGTTTTCCAAAGCGATAAAAAAAATACTCGCCGAGTCTAATCCTTTTTATTTCCCCCAAAAAACCACCTTTTTTCATTTCAATGTTGTGTTGTATATAGAAGTTATTTATTGCTTTTGTTTTCTACTCTGGTTATATCTGTGGATATTTTTTTCACAATAAAGCATCCTACAATTCGTAAGGTTTAAATAATTGAATATTTTATTCGCATTAAAACACTGTAATCAAATATTCAGGGAAAATCAACATCAGACCACACAGCTTCAACTTCACTTTCTTCTAAATCCGCCTGACAAATGTAAATATTTATACAAAAAACAGGTTTATTCAAGTTAAATTTTCATTTTTACCTCGTTATCCGAATCGGCCATGTCTTCAACCTCAATATCGTAAGCATTATCAAGTGGATCTGAATGCTGCTCAACTCTTTGAAGCCCTTCCAGAGCTCGACTGTTGTTGGGATCTAAACTACAGATTGAATAGCGAACTAATTAATGAAAAAGGAAAATATATGGCTTTAAATTTAATGACATACTTGAGAGCAGCACTATAATGATCTAAAGCCTTCTCAGGTTCGTTAGTTCTCACTAAGAAGTCTCCTAGCATTTGATGCAAACGACACGTGCTTTGAAGTGCCACTTGTTTACGAAGTCTGCAAAGCACATTTAATGTCATTAGTAAAACCACAGGTTACATGGATAAACTCACAGTTCAATGCCCTTGTCGAATTGTTTTTCTCTCTCATAGATTTCTGCCAGTTGATAAACAGCATCAAGGTAAACAGGTTCCAATTTCAGTGCTTTCTCTAATACTGTTTTCGCTTTGTCTATAGAAATAGGATCTTTCGCAAGCACTGATGCGTATAACTGAAATTCGTTAAATTTTCATTTTCTTGTTTATCATTATTATTTATTTTACTTTTCCTTTCATTTTTGTTTACCGATAAGGCTCTCGCACTTTGACCGAGTTGTTTACATGCGTTACTAGCGTAGGAGATCGAATCCCTAGTACGGTGAAGCGCGGTGTAACAATCCACCAAACCTAATTAAATTTGTTGATTTTTTTACAGGTGAATGTGTAAACAAAAATAAATACCTTTGTGTGCCTCAAAACGGTAAGGAGCAAGCCTCAGTACTTCTCGAAAATGTAAGGTTGCTTCTTGAACTTTTTTAATGTCAAGTAAAATATTGCCTTTGACTAGAAGAGCTTCAATGCAACGTTGATTAAGAGTACAAGCCTAAAATAAATATTATTGTTATTATTAATCAAAATAATACGGACAAAAAAATAATTTTCTTATTTTACTTTCTGGGCAAAGTAAATGGCTCTGTTATTTCTTTTAGTTGCGAACGACAAATGAGCAAAAACAACCCATGGTTCCGGATGCTGCTCCCACATCCACAGCATTGATGGCGCCAAACTGAAATAATAAAAATTAAAAATTAAATATTAAATATACTATTGATAATCATCTTACTTTTCTAATTCTTTAATTTTCTTTTCCTTAGCTAAAATCGAAGCTAAAATATCCATTCCTCTGTAATCTGATGGATCCAACGAATGAGCCTAAATAAATTCATTTCAATTCAAATTTACTATTCATTTAATATTAATTTATTTACTTACTCGCTGTAAAACGGCCATTGCATTTCTATGCTCGCCATTGTAGTGATAAGCCTCTCCCATACACACTAACACATCAACATTATCATGCAAAGAAGATCGATTATCCAACTGTCGAAATAAAGTTGCAGCTTGGCTAAATTCACGCGAATGCATATGCGAGTGTGCTTTTATCCAAGTTGTAATCCTTAAAAATAAATATAAACAATTCTAAATTACATTAAATACCAAAGAATCACTAACTATAAAAATACCATTCAGAATTAGGAATGTTGCTAGTTGCAGCCATCATCAGCGACGCTACCTCAGCTCCTTTAACTCCTAAAGAAAGCAAACCTTGGGCAGCTTCAAGAGCAAGAGGGCACTCTCTAAACAAAAAGAAATCAACATTAATTTATTAATAATATATTATTATTCCTTAGCATCTTACTTGAGAACTTCTTTGTATCCTGTTATAGCTGATCGCTCCATTCCTACTTGTTGACAAGCTTTCGCGTACGCCATATTTACACGAGCTGTTCGTTGTTTTCCAGGAATGCTCTCCAACTATTAAAACATATTTTAAAATTAAATCATTTTTCTCACTATATGATAATTACCGCAGTAATTGCTAAAGAGTATTGCTTCATTTGGATATTACACATAGCTATTTGGTATTTGATATCAATTTCAGACGTCATTTCTTGAATCTGTGGGTATCCACTCGCTGTTTTCCCTTTGTTTTTCATAATACTTTTTTTTAACTGCAGAGCTTTTTTATATATAATCTATAAAGAAATATAAATTACTTTTATTTATGGTCCATAATTTATATTTTAATCTTTTTAACCTCTGCTTTTTTATGATCCTGCATTTGGTACAAGGATTCAGCATAATATACCAACACTTGAAATTTATGTGGCAAGTTGAGTAGTTCATTCTGATTATGTTCCGTTACGGAAAGAAGTAAGGGTACCTGAATGTTTAAATACGATCGTAAATTAATTTTATTATAAAATAATTTTTATTTACGTACCAGGTTAATCACATTGGAATGGAGTCCAGCATCGTAGAGTGATTTTACATTATCAAATACACCCATATTAACTTGATGTAACAGTAGCGATTATAAACAGACGCTAAGAATAGTTGAAATTGGATATTAGATTTTGTTTTCCTACCTAAAGTACTATCTTACAGGATCTCAATCTAGTACTTGTTACAAGTCAGTTTAATCAAAATACTACAAGAACAAATAACTGTGATTGGTTGATTGTATTTAGAAGGCGGAGCTTCGGTTTGTTCTTCATTTCTAACGTAATAATCTGTGCTTTTTAATACTGATACTAATATTTTATGACGCAGTAAATGTTCAGTTATTTCTGCAGAGATGGCGGTATTTTAATCAGTGCTGTTTCCTGTTGAGTGCGAGTATTTCCGGTTTGTTCAAGTTCAATTTTCGAGTTGTATTTCTATTAATGTTGAGTGACAGACTTAGAAACAGTGAAGATGGTTGATAACATTAGTGCAAATACCTACTTGAAACAAATTTTTACTTATGCCGGAACAGCCACGGGACTCGCATGTGGCATTGTGATAGGTTGGATTCTTCGTTCAAGATATAGTTCGTTACGAATAGCACGTTTGAAAGCAAATAAATCACCCGAACCACCCGCAGAAGTATGATTACATATCACATCAGTTATCTAAATTGTTTAATAAAATTATTTTTATTTAACAAAAAACATTTATTCATTTCAGCCGCATGTGTCAGCAAATGAACAAGGCGAATATAAACTTATTTTAGTTGTTCGAAAAGATTTAAATTTGGGTAAAGGAAAAGCTGCAGCTCAGGTATAAATAAAATAGAGTGATGTAGTTGTTTTATTAAATAGTTTAATATTTGTTTCAGTGTTGTCATGCAACAGCGGATGTTATTAAGAAATTAATATTTAAAAATCCAGAAATGTTGGTTAAATGGGAAGAATGTGGTCAACCGAAGGTTGTAGTGAAAGCTGATGATGAAGAACAACTGTAAGCTTGATAAAAAAGGCAAGTGAACTCATAATTAATTCTGAATTTGAATTTAGCCTCCAATTAGAAAAAGAAGCACGAAAAATTGGTCTTGTTACTAGTTTAATTCGCGATGCTGGAAGGACACAAATTCCAAGCGGTTCACGAACAGTTTTAGGAGTTGGGCCTGGTAAGATTTTATTCATTTTACTGGAGAATTATTTTTAAATTAATTTTTTTCTTTTTATAATCAGGTCCCGTTAGTATTATTGATAGTGTAACTGGTCATCTGAAATTATATTAATAAAAGAAAATGTTACATTTATTGGAAATCATTTTTACATTGTTATTATGTTAAATAAAGTAGAATGAATCATTTTGGCAACGGAAATTTTGTTACTTCACAGATGTTCACTTGTTACATGATGCGAGCGCTATGGTGTTAGATTTTCGAACTAATTGTAATTATATTGCAGCGCTGGGAGGCAGGGACGTGAGACTGATGCTGCTGAGTTGATGGGTGGTAGTCATTCGGAAAAACGCATTGAATCGGGCAAGTTAAAAAGAAAGAAAAATGCTAAAGAAAGCTCCGATCGCCATTCCCAATTTAAGCGAAAAACCACATCTGCACAGAACTCAGCAATAACAAGCAAAAACAATTCGGTATGTATTTTTCAGCCGGAACTTGCGTCACAAATTGTGGGTATGTTGCGAACTGATTTGTCGAAAAGGCTTAAAAACCCATACCGTTTCATTATGATGTGGCATTTTAGAAGGCAATAGACGTGGCAGATGTCAGTTTGATCTATTGTTCAATTACAAAAGTTGTAGAACCAAAAAGGAAACAGGTAACTTATTAATTACTAACTCCCGGGCCTAAGATGAATTTAGAGGTCGGATGATATTTTGGCAATGCAGTTTTGTCACATTATGCAACTCGAAATTGTCGAGCATATATTTATTTTAGAGAAAAAAAAATCAAACTTGGCATGTGGAATTTATTGGGTAAGAATCGGGTGATTTTTTATTAAGAAATTGAACCTTAATCTTAGCCCAAAAGTACACTGAACTTGATAGATTGCTTAACAAAGTACATCGTTGTTTGTATAAAGAAAGATAGTTAAAATGATTAATGAAAGTGTTGTAATCGAGGTAAATTATTTTTTATTTGTATTTGAGATAAGGAAAAATTACTGGGAATTATTTGCCACGTGTTGTTTGAATTTAGTGACACGTCTAATCGATTTATATTTTGTAATTTGCTTTTACAGATAATACCATTAAAGAAATCGAATGAACGCAACCAGAAGTTGACGATGGCAAATGGTAAATTAACGAAAAGGAAAAACAGTGGGTCGTCGAATGAGAAAAACGGCCAAACGCCGACTGAGTGTAATACCTCAATTTTGAAACGTTTAAAGGAAAAAGAAGAAAGAGAAGGAATCGTTTTGTGGAGACGACCTATATTAACTATTAATTACTTTATACGGGAATTTATAATTTTGCTACAAAATTATAGTCTTAAGTAAGTTGGATTTTTAGAAATTAAATATTTACTTTTGATTAATTAATATTTTTTAAATTAATTTTGTTTAGATTATGGCGGCATCGTCGCTCAGTGCTTGTAATCTTTTTAGTTACATTACTTAGTATCATCGCCTATCATTTTCAAGGACCACATCAAAAAGTAATTTGATTTATATAATTTAAAATTTTAAACTAAGATAAAAAAAAATGATTTTTTAATTAATTAATTTTTTTTATTTTTTTTTATTGATTTTAGTTTTTTCACAGTATTCAAAAGAAATTTGTTTGGTGTTCTTATTGGGTTGGTCTTGGTGTTTTATCATCAATTGGCCTTGGCACAGGTCTACACACGTTCCTCCTATATTTGGTAATTTAATTACATAAATTTGATTAATTTTTTTCATTAAATAAATGCATTTTGTATAAATAGGGTCCACATATAGCATCAGTCACTTTAGCTGCATATGAATGTGGTAGTTTACATTTTCCAGAACCGCCCTACCCAGACGAGTGCGTGAATTAGAAATATTTTTCATATTTGTTGTATATAAATATAATGCTGATTTTAATATAATTTCAATGTTTTTAGAATAATTTGCCCGGATGAAGGGACCATGAAAACAGCAAGACTGGTAACTACCATTTGGGATGTTATGAGTAAAGTGAGATTAGAAGCTTTCATGTGGGTAAGTTTCTATGGATAAATTGTTAAAATATAAGTTTTAAAAATAAATTTGATTTATTCATAGGGTGCTGGCACAGCCCTTGGAGAGTTACCTCCATACTTTATGGCACGAGCTTGTGAGTTAAAAAAATTAAGAATTTTTTTTTAAATTTTTATATTGCTAATGTTTTTTTGTATATATTTTTGAATAAATAACAGCGAGATTATCGGGTCTTGATCCTGATGATGGAGAATTGGAAGAATACGAACAATTGCTGCGCCAGCAAAACAGTGAAGCTGATCAGGTGAGATTATGATTTAGTTGAATAAAAATTGAATTAAAGTGGTAAAATTATATTTTAATTATTTTTTTTAATGAATTAGTCGGTTTTGGATCGTGCCAAACACGTGGTGCAAAAACTTGTGGGAAAAGTTGGCTTTTTTGGAATTTTGGCTTGTGCATCAGTAATTTTTTATATATATTATGAAATAATATTTTTATATTAATATTTGTTTAATTAATAACAGATTCCCAATCCTCTTTTTGATTTGGCTGGAATTACATGCGGGCATTTTCTTGTACCATTTTGGACCTTTTTCGGTGCAACTTTAATTGGTAAAGCAGTCATCAAAATGCATATTCAAAAGCTTTTTGTCATAATCGCATTCAATGAGGAAATGGTCGCTAAAGCTGTCAGCGGCATCAAGTAAATTTAATTCAATTTAACAAAATCCACGTGTATGAATCATAAATGATTAATTCTAGCTATATTCCTTACGTGGGTAACTATCTGCAAGCTCCGTTTAAGGAATTTCTGATCAAACAAAAAGCCAAACTGCACAGAAAACCGGGCACACCAACTAAAACGGTGAGGCATTGTTTATTTACTAGTTATTCTAAATATCTCGTTTGTCAATTTTATTTTTCAACATGATGTCACGCTGTTCAAGCTGCCAAAATATGTGAAATTTAAATAGAAGAACTGACTCCATTTTGTTTCAGTTTGTTTCGGCTTCTTAAAATTGTATTAGGCAGCTATTTATTTATTGTTTTATTTAATTGTCAAGCAATATATTAGTCTAAAATGAGTATAATGTTGTGATGTTTTAGGCCCTGTGCACAATTGAATGAGTTGGGAATTAAAAAAATATTTATTTAAAACTTTTAACCGTTTGAAAAATTTTAAGTAAATTAAAAATTCCAAAATTTTTAAAGAAATTTCTTTAATTGAATTGAAAAATATTATTATGGGGTTCTTATAGAAGAAAACGTCCTTATGCTTTAAGAAGTCTAAAGTTCCCTAAAAATTCGAGGTTTTTATATGTTAAAATAAGACCATAATTGAAAACTAATGAAAAAATATATTTATCTACTGTACAAGGAAATAAAACTCCTAGTAGTTGATAGATAACAAATTTAGATTCGATAAAACACACTGATAAATTATATTAATATTTTCTTATTTTAATAACACTATTAAAATATATAAAAACAATAGTATTCTTAAGAAAACAAAAAATGAAAACACTTTACGTAATTTTGAAAAAACTGATAAAAATTTTATTATTTTTAAGGAGGGAAGTTGGCTGAGTTGGGTGTTCGAGAAGTTCGTCATCATCATGGTAATATACTTCGTTCTTTCCATCGTAAATTCCTTGGCCCAGAATTTCCACAAGCGCCTAAACAAGCGCAAACGTTCGTCTTCTACGTCATCACATCAGCGGAAGTCAACCAGCACGCAGATGGACTAAGTTATGTGATCAATTGATTACAAGGTGTTTTGTACTTGTTTAATTTCTTCTATAAAAGTTAAGTATATAATTTAAAAACTAGTCTTACCGTACAAGATAAAAGGAATGAACAATGTTATTCTGATTATTTTTTTATGTGTGATACAAACACGCGAATGGACTATTTTTTCCTTGATTTTTCTCTAAAAAAATGCTCTTTTATTTGTATATTGTTGCTCATAAATTGAGGACTGAATTCTCACCAAAAGTTTGTGTGATATATTAATTTAAATTTTCTCTCACGAATAACGTGATTATTGAAAAAAAAAGCAAAGGCATTGGAATTACTTTTCTATAAAACCTATGCAAAGTGGAAATAAATTTATGCCTCATTTCCTTTTGAAATTCATTTCACAACAAAAATTTCTTTATTCGGCAGTGAAATACAGAGAAATGGCAGAGATTTTGGTTATTTCTGATATTTAAATATTTTTTTTACAATAACAATAACAACAAATGGAATGCAATGGATTTTCTTCTCACTCATACAAAAACTCAACATCTGAGTTTGAAATTCATTCATTTAATTCGTTTCACGACCCCGATGAGTCTCATATTTTTTTCTGGACTAAATTCCATCCCGGAAGTGTACCACTTGGTCACACGCCATTGCTTGTTGTACGTAACAGTCGTAGTGAAGACGTGGCGTACGGCCTTGGGGAAAATCAAAACCGTCTCTGAGAAAGAACTGGTTTTCAATTTGGGCCTCAGGAGAACCAAGTCCTTGTAGCGTTTGCGTGTCGAGTCGATCACGAGGAATGTTGTCGAGCTGAACCACAGTGGGGTGAGTTTGGGCTCGAGAAGCAGACGCTGCAGGAAACGTTGTTCTGCGTCATACGTACATTCAGCCAGGTATACGCATTTCAAACCACCGTATTCCGTACCAGCGATTGATACACCCTCGGTGTATGAATACGGTTCGAATTGTACCTCCCATTTGGACCCATTTGCGTCAGAAACCGTCCCATTGACACGATTCCCGTCCTGAGTTGAGGTTTGTGCGTGTTTGTCGTGTCTCGTGGCGCCTTCTCGTTCGATCGCCTTCATCATGCGCTGTCTCTGTTTTCGAATTTTGTCACTAGGTCTGTAGTTGATAAAGAATTTGAAAGAAATAAATTTTGTTTCGCTCCGTCGCTTACCTTTTGCTTACTAACTTGATTAAACTTGTGTACGAGTTGATTGATGGATGTTTTATGTGAAAATCTTTTGTATATCGGATAAAAAGAGAGATTTGTGGCTTCCTATTTGATTGTTAAATGTGGGTGTTGTATTCAGTGACGCCATAATTTGAATTTTAGGTTGCAGATGTGCAAGTGGGAGTTTGAATTTGAGTAATTTGGAAATAAAAATCGGGCAATGAACTTTATAACTTGTTTATTGTTAATTTCTATTTATTGTTTTTATACAATATACTTAGACAGTGCGTACAATAAAACAAGAATAAATATATTTTGTTTCGTTTTTTAATCTGTTTTGGTCCATTTTGTTTGGTCCCTTCGGTTTTTTAAATATTGTAGAAAATGGTCCCACTATATAAGTATTGCTTGGTCCATCAAAATACAGGCAACAACTGATGGCTAATTAATTAAGGAGTAAATACGATTGGGAATAATGACAACTGCATAGTTAAAATTTTTATTTTTGGTCCCTTAAATTCTAACTGATTTTTTTTTAAGTGTTGATTGACGAATTTTAAAGTCACACGTTGATGACATTTTCTTCTGTTTCCGAGGTTAATTTGATCTTGTTTCCTTCGTGCTGGATATTTGACTGCATCTGACTGTCTTTCCAAGGTGTTGTTAACGTTTTAATTCTCTAAAAATAGATAGAAATTTTAAAAAGTAAAGGAAAAATCGATTATTATATTGCTTCGATTAAAAGCAGCTCGGCTTCTATTCAAGAATGGTTTTAAATCGAGTAACAACTCGCTTGAAAATGATGAAAACTGGATGAGTTTTATTCCTTTTTTAAATTGATATTAGTGCTCTAATTCTACGAAATAGAATTAAGATTTTAATCTTTGAAAAATCATCAAAAATTTAATGATTTTCTTTTAAATGTGAATGCATACAATTTATTTAACATCAAATGAGACTTAATGATGAAATAAATTAGATTTTATTGATTTCGACTGCAAAAAGTCATTCTCTTATTTAATCAATCGGGTATGAACGGAATGAAACGGTTAAGTTTTCATTGCAATATTACATGATTTAATTATTTTTATTTTTAAATCATGTAAAAAATATAATCCTATATTATTTACATTTAATAACCGCTCCACATTTATTTCAATATTTTAATAACAAAGTTCTGTGAAATATCTTCACAACAAGACTAAATAACAAACCTACCTGTTTGAATGACCCAGGTGTCATTACGAAACTCCACGCAGCCACAGTAGGAATACAGATCACTGATGATGCTGCAATTATCCATCCAACATGATTAGCCCACTCCGGATAAACATACTTCTCATAGGTAAGTGGTTCGTGCGACATAAGCCCGTAAATAACAATGCACTTTAAAAATAAGAAACAAATATTATTTCCATAACTACATTTAAAAACTATTCAAAGTACCAAAATAAAAGCTGGCGCCACGAATTTCCAGCAAATTCTCCAATACGCACCAGGATAGAATCCCATCATTTCGTTAATATCGTTACAAAATCGATCGATTCCTGAAGACCCAAATAAATAATATAAAAAAAGAAATAAAAGTTGATTAGGTTAAATCCCATGTTGTCATGATGATATTATTTTTTTATAAGACTTTCTTTAGATAAATTAATTTTCTAATGAAATTTATTTAAACCGTAAATCCAGGAAACGGCAATGGCTTCGAAGAAAACGGCGAACAAAATTGAGTAACCAGCTGCATAACGGTCGAGTAATTGAACCACGTATGCACCACCCTAAAATAAACAAATTAACAGAAAAAAATATACGGAATTTAATGTACTTACTTGAGTACAACTAGCGAGTCCGACTATGAAATAAATAGTAAACAAAATGGCTACAAATATTTCTCGGTGATTCCCTATAATAGCAAATTCGTCGCTCAAAGCTGTGATAATTGCCTCCGAACCACCAAACTATAAAGAAAAATACAGTTTGATGTAATAAATTACTAAGTATTTGCTTTAAATTACTTAATTGTAAATCACAAATGTTTTATTTAGTCTTCTAAACTTACTGAACTGTCCAAACCAAGTGTTAACAACATCATAAAAAATATTAATGCCCAGAATGTCGAACCCGGCATTGTAGAAATAGCTTCAGGATAAACCACAAACACTAATCCAGGTCCTTGAATATAATAAAAAAATTTAATATCTGTTCTTCATTTTATTTGAATTAAAAATCACCTTCAGTAGCCACATCTTCAACACGTTTATTTTGTTCATGCGCCATGTAACCAAGCACTGAGAAGATGACGAAACCTGACAAGAAACTTGTTGCTGAATTGATGATGCTTGTCAAAATGGCGTCTCTGATAAAATAATTAAGAGCTTAATTTTTAATTTTTAATTCATAACTTTTTTAATAATTTTTTTTTTTACTTATAGACATTATTATGAAACTTGTTGTAACTTGCAAATGCCAATAGAACTCCGAAGCCCGGGCCGAGTGAAAAAAATACTTGTGTGGCAGCGTCCACCCACACCTAAATAGATAGAAAATTGTTTTGCTGGATTTGAAGCAAAAGATCGATATTTGGGGTAGGAAATCACGCGTGCACGGCGGGGGGCAACCAAGCAATGCTAACGAGGGATGCACAACAACATGATATTGATCCAAAACTACCACCCACGTCGGCTTTGAGCAGCGAATTGAAGTTGGGAGTGAGGTAAAAGTAAATTCCATCCTCCGCTCCTGGAAGGGTTACACCTCGCACCAGAAGGATGAGTAGAACGACGTAAGGGAAAAGCGCCGTGAACCAAACCACCTGTTAAAGATAACCACGAGTTATCTATAGGATTTTGTACGTTGACAGGAAGGAAACTCACTTTTCCCGAAGTGGAGATTCCTTTCCATAAACTAAAATAACAAATGAGATAGACAAGTAGTAAACAAGCTGCTAGATCCCAGCGAATGGTGCCGAGATGTTCGATTCCTCCACTCAGATGTAATTCCAGCATTGCTCGACTGTTCAAAGATTGTAATTTGGGTCATAAAACACTTGAGAAAATTGAGTTTTT